>VDFB02023827.1:0-44651 GCA_007258455.2 Sequoia sempervirens | reverse complement strand
AAAGAACTAGATACTGGATACCAGAAGTGTGATGAAGTTTATTTTGTTTTAATTTTGAGTTTGCAGGTTAATCCTAGTCCTGGTAGATGTTACTTATCCTAGTGTTTTGGAAAGAAGCTGGTAGCCTCAACAAATGAAAAGTGATCATGTTGGAGTATGAAGAAAAGTGTTGTTATAGATGAAGTCAAAGCCTTGATTTATTATAGAATGTTCTTGATGACAATTGGAAGATGCCGCATGCCACATTTTAATTTGTTATTTCTGATTCTATGGATAGAATTTTAAATGGATAGAATTTTAAGTTGAACTTTTGGGGTCTTGTTTCTATAAAAGGCCATCTCCTCCCTCATTTTTATTTTATGTTCAAAATTTTTGGATGTCAAAGGAGCATAAAATTTTAAGTTTTGTTCTTTTTTCGTGTTTTTTGAACCATTCCAGTGTAAAAAAATTTATTCACATGGACATTAATTGATATAAGAGATTATTAGATAGCTACCTATCTCAGTATCTTTTGTAGCTAGTTTTGTTAGTTCGGCTGAACAAGACTGTATGTTGCACTATTTAAGGGTGCATACAAAACCTACTCGATGTCCAGAAATGAAACTCCTCTCTTTAAAATCTTGCACCATTTTATATGTAGTTGTGAAGAAATTTGGTGAAGTATAAAGCGGTTTTCTTTGTTTTAATTAATTCTTTGGGGCATCCATGGAGAATAACCGGGACAAACTTTTATTTTTCAGTATTTTTTATACTTTGTTTTAGACTAGATGTTTAAATATTTGAAAATGTTCCAAAATTTAAATGAATGGAAGGAATTTTATTGAAAATATTTTGTTTTCCATAAAATTGCTAAATGGTTAATGTTAAATCTACTTAAGTGATACCAAAGAATTTATGATATTTCATGAAATGTTATTGTAAAATCTTTTGATTTCATGATGTTATTCTATGAATGAAGTGGAAATTTTTATGTGAATTGCTTATAATTCCTAGTGAAGATAAAACTAACCATAGTCCCTTTGAGATTAATAGTAGTATCACATCATTACCCAAGAGCGACCCTAGTGCAACCGTGACCTAGTTATCTGAGACTTGGGATTGAACAAAATCCAATCTTTGCCACGTAAATGTAGAATTCCCCTTTAGGTTGTCTTTGTTCCATATATTTCAAGAAGGATAGGCTCTTTGTAGTCTTGTCTATGAAGAATTTATTCACCCTATTTTCTACAAGTGAAATCATCATCAAAAAATACATTCCAAAGAAATGTAGAAGTGGGTTTCCTAGCTTTCAAAAGGAATCTTTTTTTTTTGGAGGACAAGGATGATATGCAAGAAATTTTATCATGAATTTTATGACATGGAATGTACAAGGTCTCACTAACCTCGCTAGGAAGTATTTTGAGTAGCATAATTGACTATAATATCCTAGTATTGATGTTTTGTGTCTTCAAGAAGTTAAGATTTCTTCTTTAATGGTCTCTACAACATGTCAAGTGATTTGATTAGATGACCTGGTGTTTGCTTCCAAACATGATTCTAGTCATGGAGGGGTTGTCACCCTTCTTGTGCCACAATGAAATTCTCTCCTAGTTGAGCATGGGTATGATCCGACACATTGGCTTGTTTGGATCCTCATGTCAATTGAAAACAATTCTTTTAGGATCATTAATATTTATGCTCACAATGATGTTGAAATATCTTCTCTTTAGTGTTGGATTGTGGATTTAATGCCCTTACCAATTGAGTTTTGGGTGGATGTTTTAATATTATTGAGGTAGGCTTTGATAAGGATAAGGAAACCATTTTTTATCAGATAGATGGAAAATGGGAGGCTTGGTTCTACATTCATAATAAATTAGGTCTCTTTGATCCAAACACTTTTCATCGCCAGCTCCAAGTTGTTTTACATACATGAAGTAATTTCTAGATGGGAAATGAAAGATTCGTTAAATGTCTTGATCACATCATGAATATGACATAGTATTTCTTTTCATCGCCCTCTTATCAAGCTCTCTAGTGATGCCTCTTCTTGAGGTCACCTTGTCTTACCACTTTCTCATTAATACTTTCTTCCTGAGTCATCAACCCATGTTGGCCCACATTGTTAGGATTTGGAATTTGGAATGTTTTCCTACTTAGCATTGTGGATGGATTTCTTGGTGGAATCATTCTATCTAATGCACTACTCACTTCCTCTGCATCTATGGCTACCATTTTTCCTTTCCATCTTTCTTTGGTGGTCCTATGAGGCCACCACCTCAGGCCTTTTTCAAGCCACGATGCCTCTTTTCCAGCCCATTCTCTCTTATTTTTCAATCTTGAGTGGCCTAGCTTAGACACCAAAAATAGATTGTTGATTCTGATGTTGTCAGAGGAGCCTAGATGAAAGCCATAATGCATTGGCTTAAAATTGGTGATCATGCCTCTAAGGAATTTTTTTTGGCTCTTCGTGCTCATCCCATTCTGCCAGCAATGAAAAGAACCAAGGAATGCCATATGGTGCTCTCTGAGCTACTAGACATTCTCCATGATTTTTTTCCAATATGAGAGTTTTCACCACTCAAGAAGCCTCTCTTGAACAAGATCATTATCTCCAAGATTGTATCCAAGTGGTAATATGTAAGTTCTTGGAGGATCAACATGCTTTTATTGAGAAATTACTCTCATTGGAGGATCTTAAGGAGGTAGTAAGTTCTATGGTTGATGATAAAGTCCTAGGTTGTGATGGGTTTCCTTATGAATTTTATAAATCCTTATGGCCTTGTGTGCATGTTGATCTCCAGAAGGTCTACTTGGAAGCCTTTCCTAATCAATATTTAGGGAAAATTATAAATATATGAAATATTAAATTTATACCAAAGTCTAGTGATCCTAAAGACATGATCAATTAGTGGCCTATCATGTTGCTTAATGTTTCCTACAAGATCATTACCAAGGCTTAGCTTTATAAATTTGACACATGTTACCTTCCATTGTTTTACCAGAGAAAACTAGCTTCATCAAATCCAAGTTCATCTTGGATAACATCATTTCCATTTGGAAAGGCATGGAATTGGCCTAGCGATATGAACAACAAGACCTTTTTTAGAAGATTGATTTTACCAAGGCTTGCAAGGGTATTGAATGGCCCTTTTTTGTAGCTATGCTCGGTGCTCTGGTTGTTGGACCTTATTTTCTTTAGTCTATTAAAATAACTTTTGCAAATGTGTCCACATGCATTACTATCAACAATTGCTAGTCTTGAGCCTTCAAATTCAACTGCTCCATTAGATAGGGATACCCTCTTGCTCCATCAGTTTATGTGCTTGCTACTGATGGGTTTGGTTATTTTATGGATAATGCTATTTCTTTTGGTAGGATTTGTGGTATGTGTTTTCCAGGCTCCTCTAACTAGTTGGTCAACTAGCACTTTGTGGATAACTCCTTTCTCATGCTCATCGAAGATGGGAAAAATTCCAAAGAGGCTATTCAATGGAACAAAAACCAATGTTACTAGCAATCCTTTTTTCCCACTCCTCCCTAGCTTCTTGGGTTTGGTTGGAAGTGGATTGATCATGGGGATTTTTTTTTTGTTTTGGAATTCTCTTTTCCTTCCAAGTGTCTCTAATTGGCCTTTAGAATGCAGTGCTTGCTAGAATTGAGAAGAATCTCTCTTATTAGATTACCAAGCCCCTCTCTTTGGTTGGTAAATTCCATATTTGTGCTAAAACTCTCACTACTAATGTTTACTACTCTTCTTATTGGGGCCCTTCTAAAGCGTCTTATTTTTAAATCTTGAAAAGCTTCTTCATGATTTTTTATGGGCCTTCTCAAAAGATCACAAGTTATTTCACTGTTTTTCTTGAGAGTTTTTAGGGCCTTCTTTGAAGATGAAAAGGGATTGTGGTGGGCTTGGGCTCCTCTCCACTCAATCACAAGGGTTGGCCGTATATGCCAAATTGGTTATTAGGGAAAATTTTGGGAATGAAGCCTGAAAAATTCTTCTCAAGCATTGTATTTCCTCTCGTTTTTCAGCCAACTGACTTACCTAGAAGGGGATTTGCTTTCAAACCTTTTTGGTTATGAAGGACATCATTCACATTGAAGGAAATTTTATTTCCAAAAGTATTTGGTATGCTTTGGAATCCATTAATCTCTAGTTATTTTGGATGGGCTCTGGATTTTGATATTGGTTGTTGATCAACCATCACAGTCTCTGGTGGTCTTTTCTTTTTCACGTTTCGGGGCTGCCCCTAGTTTGGCTGCCTTGCATCTATGCCCTTCAATTTCATAAAAAAGGAATTGACACTCTTTGTGATTTATTTTCCAACTCCATAATAAAATATTCACTCTTGGGAAGATTAGAAAGTGTAGCTTTGAATCTCATAGCCAAATTAACAAACATATCTTGTTATCTTTGATGCCTTTTTGCCAGAGATGCTTCACAAAATTGGTGTTCATTCTATTAAGTCATGGTGGAAGGATTGGAATTGGTACTTGTAGGCATGAAAATAATCTTAATCAACATTAGGCATTTAAATTTGACTAATTAACATCATTTCTTTTGTTAATAAAATAAAGAAATTTATTCAATTAATTCAATAATGTTTATCAAGTTGATTTACAAAAATCAATTTATTTAATCAAATCCCTAAAGTCTTCTCATCTAGTTTAATAAACGAAATCATTTGAATCAAATGTCAAATCCCCTAAATTCCTCCAAGTTAATTAATCTGAGTTAATTAATCCCTAATCACCATTACCCATTCTCTAGCTTTTGAATCAACCTTGGTCAAAATTAACCCCTGACTAACCCACCCACTTGCACATGAAAATAAATTCTTTTAATTAACTAATTATCTCATTTTACCTCACAAAGGCATATTATAAGGGAATATTCTTCATTAACTCCATTTATTTGACTTTCTTGCACAAAAAATTTCCCTCGTAAACATCTCAACCATATTCATTTAATGCCTCTTACACATGCATTAATCTCTCTTACACCTCTCAAATCCTCAACCACATGCATTAACTATGCACATTGTCTAAAATTTGTTCCACCTCCACCCATTAGATTTGTGACAAGTGTCACAATCTTATTGAATCTCCTTTAGTCCCACATTCCCCCCATCTCTCCATTCTTCAAAACTTCAAGCTATAAATATAAGCCACAATCATCCACAATCTCATCTACAAGCTTATGCATTTTCACTATAGACACTTTCATCTTCATCACATCTGGAGCTTATCAAGGGGGTGAGAAAGGGCATCCTTGCCACATCAAAGGAGCACCACTCCCACTATGGGATAGAGTTTTCAATTCTTGCTTTCTTATACTTTCACTTAGTTTATTTGATATCTTCTTTTTCGCATAGGTAGGATGATCCAATATTTCACTGGGATGCTTGTTTTGGTTTGATTAAGTTTACTAATGATGCTAATGGTTGTTTATTTTGAGCAAGTGTAGAAAAGGTATCCATAGCACCTAGATACCACTTTTTGTAATTATAAGCCATTTCTAGGGTATTGTTGGCTTTCTCTACCCCTCCCTATGGTGTCTATGTTGAACCGATGGTGGCATTTGTAATCTTCTTTAGCTACTTGAAAATACTAATTTCATAAGATTTGTCAACTGTTATTGAACCAAAGCTGGCTATAACACCCCTCCAATTTGT
The DNA here is from genome assembly GCA_007258455.2 of Sequoia sempervirens. Classification (NCBI taxonomy): domain Eukaryota; kingdom Viridiplantae; phylum Streptophyta; class Pinopsida; order Cupressales; family Cupressaceae; genus Sequoia; species Sequoia sempervirens. The sequence continues at coordinate 38,994 of VDFB02023827.1, read as the reverse complement.
TATGTTTTCTCTAACGATTCAGATACTTTGATAGACCATATTTTATGTTATTGTTATTCAATCGCTAGCAATGGAGTGATGATAGATCTATATTGATGTGATGATACACTATATCCATGGTGATTATGTGTGGCATCCTTATGTTTGCATAGATGTTTATTTGAGATGATATTGCTATATATATGCTCATTGTAGTTTAATTGATATTTTATCTCATCAGTTGATGTGACATTGTATTGGTGAATAGAATAGTATTGCATCACTCGCTTGTGAGTGCCCTATGATTTCCATGATTTTCTCTTCACGGTGTGTATGATTTATTATCTGGATACATGTATGACATATGCTTTGTTGCAGGTTTACAGGTATAGGACAATGGCTTCACCTAGATTCATAGGTTTGAGTGTGTCCACCACCCAGCAGTAATGTTGATTGGGAGATAGTAATAGTCAAACCTTTACCCTAGTACAATGTGTCATTAGTCCATGTATTGGTCATATTCTATATCCACTTTTTCCTTGCTATTTTATTTATTGTGCAAGGTTTATCTGTGAGAATCAATTTATAAATGTTATGATTGGTTATTTAATTAATTGGATTATTGATGTTGAGACTTTAGAATTGATAAATTAATTAATTTAATTTACGTTATAAAGTGATTTTATTATTAGATTAATTTGATTTGAAACAAATAAGTTATTTAAATTTCAAATGCATAATATCTGTAAAAGATCTTTGGAAATATCTGTGGTTGTTGAAGAAAAGATATTTGCTTTGTAAGTTGAAGTTAGAAGATATTTACTATGATAGTTGAAAATTGATTCCCAAGAGAATTATTGGAATTGATGAAAAGAGGTTATTTCACGGAAGGAAAGGATTATTTTGGAGTTGTTGAATTTGTTTTGGGTTGTTAAAATTTTGGAAATAGAAGCTCTCGAAAAGTTTGGGGATCTAGTTTTGTTACATTCCTTTTTGGTTCTAGATTATTTTTCTGTTCTCTGGAAACTGGTAATTCTGAGAAGAGGTTTTGGAAAAGTTGGAAACTAAAGGGGAAGCACTGCATCAAATTTTGAATCAAAAAATCTTCTGGAACAAGTTCCTTATTGCTTTTGTAAATTTAATTTGAAAAAGTTATTTAAATTATTATTGTTTTGCAAATTGGAAAAGTTTCCTATAGAAGAGGATTTCATTATTTGTAGAAGCTTTGTATTTTTGTTTAAATTGAAAGATTATCATAGATATTTATAGCCTCTGTAGAAAATATGTGTTAGATCCTTTGTTAAAAATGAGTTTTAGAAATGGATTTATGCAAAATGAAATTATAGTTAAATTGTTGAACCTATATTGAAATTAAAACCTCTAGTAAATCTGATAATCTTCCTGTAGAAATTTTAATGGAGATAACCTGCCCGATTAAAGAATTTGAGTTGTTTAATATATATATATATATACACACATACAATTATATACATACATATATATATTATGAATATATCTGTAAAAATTATTTTGGAGAAATTTAATTGGAAACTTGTTGAAATTTCCATGTAGCGAAATCTTTTATAAATTCAAAATTTTAAAAAATAAGAAATAAAAAATTATTGTGGGGGGGCAATGGGGGTAGTCCCCACAGCCGTCCCCATAGGGAAGGTGGCTGTGAGGGCAACAACCCCCTACGTCCACTGTATTAAGTAGTTTTAAATGTTTCTTTTAATATAATATATATATATATATAGTATATATGATATATATTATTTATAATATATATTTTATATATTATATATGTATAATATGTATATATATTTTTGCATGTATTTTTTTTATATAATATATTTAATATATATATATATTATATATAAAATGTATATATATAATAAATATATTTATATATGGTTAATTTAAAATGCATAAGTTGATCTTTTAAAATGAATATTGGAAAAGAATAATTGGATTATGTAATTATAAAATATATATATTTATTTAAAACATGTATTTATTTAGATGCATATTATTGCAATAGGTGCATGCAAGGATGAAAAGTTAACTTTAAATGATTGATTATTTTAATTGAGGAGATTGAGTTAATTATTATGAGTAGTTGTGAAACTCGAAGTTAAAACATTTAGTTTAATTCGTTGTTGATTTATAAATTGGAATTATGTTTAGATGATGTATTTTAAATATGAGTTATTAATTTATTTGGTTTTAGGAAATCCTAATGGTAATTCATTTAAGTACTTGAGTTGTTTATTTTAATTATGTATTCTTTTGATATGGTGTATTGGGGGGATATTTGTTATTGTGAAAATGTAAGTCTTCCAGAGGTTGTAAAATTGTGAAAGGGTTGCTGTGTCTTTTATTCACCCTTTGAGATTACCTTGGGTAGTGCACGTAATTGGGATTCAGTATTTGAAATCCATAGGGATGTGTTACCTCTTGAGTTGTGGTGGTTATTGTTATGAGTTTTAGTGCAATGTCTACCCTTGGGTTGTGGAATAATTTAATGTGTTGTCAATAGGGGAGTGGCTTTCAACAGGGGCCAACACACAAAGTGGTACTAGGAAAACTCATATGAGAGTTAGTTTAATTTGTGGAAATTAAATAACGTATATTAGGGAAAAGGGTAGCTTAATACATACAATTTGTTAATTTAGCCTCGCTCATTGGATGAAGGGCTTGTATTAGACTTGAGATGAGTCGAGAAGGCTTGGAATGGCAAGATAGTTATCTTGTCTTCTTGAAAGATAATTGATTCCACACTAGTATGTATGTGGGGCCAAAGTTTGTGAGAGGTTACCAGGATAACCCAGGATGGGGGTCAAGACCTAGAAAGATCTCCTAAGGATAACCGATGTAAAATTTGTGATGAGACTCCTCCTATGACAACAGTTTGTTGGTATTGTACAGTGGTTGTACTTGATTTAGTGGTTATGGAATCAATGTAATCTTATGTTATTTGTTTACCGGTATAGTGTTATTTTGAATGTTGTCTATTTCTAGAGGTAGTAGATTTTTCTTGGTTTCATTTTACTATCTCCTAGCACGAGGGTTGGACCTATGGGTACCACATGGCTGGGTGGATCATGCACCTTACACTGTTCAACTTACTCTACTTGTTCATGATGGCAGGACCTTCTAGTTTTGGGAGCTTGTGTGTATCTGTGGGTATGTTACTTCTCTTATGTTTATTGTATCAATGGGACACTATTTATTTATACTCCTCATTTGTAATCGAGGAGGATCCGTGTATTTTGTAATTGTAACATTTTGTATGACCTACCTCATCTTGGAGATGAGCTGTGTAATGGTATATTGACTTAATGTAATATTTGGAAGAATTCATTTATTGTTCTTGTATATTATGCAATGGGTTAATGCTTTGATGTACGTTGTTTATCATGAGTTAATTTCATATGCTATGGTTAGATTAATTTTGTAAGTTTTAGGATTCACATGTAGATGCATTGTGTAGCCTAGAGGATGTATGTGTGTGGAGTTGATTACTTTACTTGTTATTGTTACTCTTCTTAAGAAAAAAAAAATAGTTGCATTGTCCTCTAGGTTACGTCATGGGGTTTTACAATAGCCCATTTTTCATGGTGATTTATTTTCCATGGCTTTCCTATTCTCTCTCACCTTTGACATATGGGTATTTCAGACCCTTGTTTTTTATTTTATGACCAATTAGAGACTTTCATTCATCTCTTTTGGTTTTGTCACCATGCCCAAGAACTATGGAATTATATTCATGACTTCTACCCATTTTGGCCAAAACCCTTCCCTTGGCACATGGTTCCTTTGGAGGATTGGTCATTTATCCCTTCCAAGTATACCTAGATATAGCATGCTTTCAAAGTGGAGATTTTATTTTCCTTATGGAAGGATAGAAATGTTGTTATTTTTTCTCATAGCTCTATTGGTTGTGTTATTTTTCTCTTAAGTAAAAATTATATTTTCTCAAATGTGATGCTCCGAATTCAAGTTCAAGAAAACAAGGTGGCCCTAGAGGTTCCACACCTTTAGGAATTTCTCAACCATTGGGGTAATGCCCCATTTACCATGGCTAGAGTACCACTAGATAGTTCTACCTCTTGTGGTTTCCCTCCTTGTAGTCGGTAGTGTAACTAAAATTTCTTTGCTCAACACACGTGGTCTCCCAAATCCCAGGATCCTTTCCGCCACTTTGGTGGTAGGGGCAGTTCTTCGCAGTGGAATTCTACCTCACCTATTCCTATAGGTGCTACCCCTAGGTGGCCTTCATGGGGTGGGAATAGTGACTAATGGTGGTAGCGGCTAGCCTTCGTCTATGCGAAGCCTTCCAAATGGATCCCACAACTTTCTTTGTCTATTTCTCTAGATCAATATGATAATCATAGTAAAGATAAACATATTGATCATGGGTGGTTTGTGTCTAACATCACCCAAGAACCCATTGATGTATGGAGCAAACCAAATGACGAGGACCCTCCTCCACCCTCTATAGGAACTTCTCTTCCTACTTAGTGGCTTTCTTTTGTGTTCTTTCTTTTTGGGTTGTGTCTATGTGACTCTCAAGAGTGACCTTGTATCATTTGACCTTTTCTTGTGAATTTGTATGTTATATTTTGATATTTAATTAATAGACACATATCTTCATATATATATATATAATACTTTTAAATATAATACATCATATAAAATTATGTAAATCTTTCTAGAAAAAAAAAAGAGAAAAGTGAGAATTGATCAAACAAAACTAAGCTTCATTATCTATCATCATAAATAACCTCCTCACAATTAAATTTTTTTATCAATTAAAGGAGAAGAATTTGGACGCTTGAAAGTGGGAATATTGGAATGAGATATTCAAAAAGGAATTTTAGTAAAGACTTTGAATTCTCTTGCTAGATAATGTAAAGGTAAGTTATAGAGAAATGAGACACCCAAAAAGAATAAAGGAGAGTTGAATATTGCTATATTTTAAAGGAATTTTGAATGCCTAGTTTTGGGAAGAGAGGAAGGAAGGAAAAGATGAAGAAAAATATATTGAAATGAAAGAAATATTAGAGATACCTTGTGTTGGTGTCCAAGAATGGAGTACTGGTGATTTAGAGATATATTTGTAGTTTCTTGTATAGTTGCATATGAACCTTTTTGGATAAGATTTTTAGATGTTATGTGATTAGTATTGCTTGTAGTAGAGTTTGGGTGGTGAATAGCTTGTTTCCTATAGCTTATTTTTGTAGATAATGCAAGTTTAAATATGAAACTTGAATTATCTCTCAAATTTTGTAACAATGTGTGATGTTTGTTTATTTGGAATGCATTATTTATGGTGGAATTCATGAGTAAAGCCTAAATTTTCTTGGCTAAGTGACTTGGGTTGCATTGGAAACTTTTTACAATGTGGGAGTTTTATAGAATTTTTAAAGTTTTTGTCTATGAATTTGAGGGGTATTGTTGGGATAAAAATTATGATCTAACTACATTCCTACATAGATGAATATGTGGGTTTTCATTATCCAAGTTTTTACTAGAAAATAAATTCAAGAGATAGTTTGGATAATATTTAAAAGAATGTTTGTTGGTGTGACATTTGTGAATAATGGATCCTCCAAGCAAGAAACCTCTAAAATTCATGTCGAAAATATTCCATGAGGTATAACTGTTGAAACTCCCACAGATGTGGCTTTACCTACCCTATAATTTTATTCTTCTTATCAATGGTTAAGCAACATACTCTTATAGGATTTTTTTTGGGAGGGTCCCCACTAAAAGCATGCTTCATGATTGGGTTTCCATGTCTTGGGCCCCCATGGGATTCATCTTGATGGGGTCCAAAATCTCACCAAAGGGTTTTTTTTATTTTTCATTTTTCTAAAGTTAGACATGTTCACACCATCTTCCAACATAGGCCTTGGTATCTCTAGTCATCAATTTTGGCTTTTTAGTCATGTTCCTATGAATTTTCTATCTATGATGACAAAAAAATTTGATTGCCTTTCTTTCTTGAGTTTTTAGGTCTACCTTGTTGGAATTTTCTCCTAGCTATTGTTGCATCTCTTGGGAAGGTTATTTGTGTTGAGCCCGACCATTTTTACCATGCTTGACCCTAGAAAGGGGTTTGCATTGAACTAGATTTATCTCATGATCTAAAAGAAAAGATTAAGGATTTTCTGGTGGTGGTGCCAAGGGGAAGTACCCTCCTAAGTCTTTGGACCCTCTACAAGCTAGTGAGACCTCAAAACCAAAAGAGAAGTGGATAACATTTTCTCACAAAGGGAAGGATGGGCCTTCTAGCAATCATCCAAGCAAGCCTGCAAAGGAAAAAATTCTTGAAGATTCCTCAAAACTCCTTAAAGAACACTAAAATGATTGACTCATACCATTTCCTCAACATAAGCATCTCAAACCTAAAACCTCTCAATGTAGTCTATTCAAAATCAACATATATTCCCATCTAGACCACATCAACGAACAATCCACATTCACAATCCCATTATTCCTTAATAAAGCTACAAGAATGTTTAAATAAGCCTACACAATCATATTGGACCATTCCCTAGTCTTTATTCATGAGTTTTCAACAAACATGTATTCTAAACCCTCATTGTTTACTCCAAAATAAGACTCTTACCAGACTTTCCTAATAGGACAATATGAAGAATAGGATCCATCAATTATAATCACAAAAACCTATCAATAAGGGCAAATAGACCAAAAAAACCTATAAAATCATTGTTATCCAATAAGAACACCTCTTTATATCATCAAAACACAAAATCTTGACTGTTCCTTATACTCTACCATAACAGAGCAATCAATAAACAATAGTCAACTTATCAATTCACCACACCATATCAAGAAGTAGTCTCAAACACATCCAAACATCTTTTGAAATCAATAACACTCAATGAGAACTCTCATTCCATAATATAATCTCATAAAGTCTCATTGTACACATATTTACCAGTCATATTCATCATTTACAGACTTAGGGCTTCGTGGAATCTGCCCAAAACCTTACCCTCAAACTCTGAAACTTTGGGAAATGTTAGAAAAAATTCTAAAATCCTTATACACCAATTTTTAGCAAGTTTCATTGGTTAAATATGGAGAAACACAAATTTAACAACCCATTGCTTAACCTAGTTTAGGGTTTTACCCGCCTAAAGGAAAATGCTTATAAATTTTACAATATTTAATGGATTTTGATTAAAAAAAATGATAAATAAAATAGATTCACAAGCTTATCATTACCAATGGAGGATGAGAGTATTATTACACAGAATGTGGTCGTATAATGGCTTGAAAAACAAAAATATTTTTTAAACAATCATAAAAACATAGTATTCTATTGATTTAATCTCTCTTACATCATCCCTCTGCTTGCCTCAAAGTTTTTGATGCTTAAAAAGCCTTAAATAAACCAAAAAAAATTCCTAAAAGTACCTCTTCAACTACCTGACCTTTGATATTTCCCTATTTGTCATTTTTTGCATTTTTGCAATATTACTTTGATAACAATTTTTCCAATTTTACATTTTGCATCCAATGACCCCAAAATGACTAATTATGACCTTTTACAAGCTAAAAGTTGCCATTTAGGCCTTATTACAACATAATATCAACTATACTAAATGAAAATATAATATTTCCTTATTGAGGCATGTTTATGCTAAGGTGCACTTGCACCACACAAACATCACTTTCAACTAGTTGCATGCATCCAATATTGTATTGTTGTAAATGTGGGATATAAAAATAGTGAAATAGTGGAAATGGCTAACACAAAAATCTATAAAATCCTTGTGTATATATTTTTATATATTCCAATGTTCAAACTATGCTAATTCTTTTGTGATCATCCATAGATATACATTTATATACAAATGGATGCACATATATATTTTATTATAACTTTATGTGTAATTACTAATTTAAATATATATAAGATTATACATGTATATTCATATATGCTAATATGGTTGAGCTTGTCTATATATGCCTAGGTTGTGCAAGTACATTCAAATTCCACAACCCAATCAATTGTTAATTTAAAAAGGCTAAAAAACAACAAAAAAAACTGTTTTTACTATAGCCAACATAGAGAGAATATTTTTGTGAAGTGTCATACAAAATACATGCAACAAAGGCTAACTACAACAAGCACACCTACAGGTTTGCTTGCTGACAGTCTTCCCTCGCAATGCCCATTGGAAATGGTAGATGAAACCCCTTATATACAATCTCAGAACAATCCCCATGTTGCACCAACACAACAACACCTCAAAGAAATATTCAATGATTGCTACCTTTCTATAGTAAAATTGTTTTGACACCACAAAGATGCACTTTTGAACCTTTCTATTTTTCAAATATGTAGAGAAAGCTACATAGGGATGTGCACTTGTATGTCAGGGTCAACAATGGCATGTGTAAGATTTTATTTTGAAAATGGCACCCATCACTTCAGCTCTACAAATGGTGTGGACGTAGGCACACAACCATTGTTTCTAAAAAAGATAACACATGTTGAAGAAATGCTTATTGCTAAGGTAGCTCCAGTTTTACAAGTGTCCCATTCTAGAGGAGGTGAATTTAAATATAGTGGTCAACAATATAAGCTTTCCTCAAGATATCTCGAGCATAGAAAAACATTTGTTGTGTCGATTGCAAGACCTTGAGGTTGTGATTGTATAGAGAAGTACCATTGAAGGTGGAAATTATGATTGCTATATTAATAAACATCATGTCATGGATGCATTGAAATACAAAATTTAATATGAAAAATACTACAATGATTTTGAGGCTCTTAATATGTTACCTAATGTTTTTGTTGATGTCTCGAATTTCTGGCATACAATAGAGCAAGTTTCCAATGAAGAGCTAATGCCATCAACCAACTCAACAAATGATGCTCAAGATGAAAATGGCTCTTCAAAATTTTCATCATTTATCCCTTCCCTTCCAAATGCTAGATGAGAGCTCCAAGCTCAATCAAATAGGTACTACAAATTGAAAAAAGAGAGTAGAATATCTTGTGTTGGCCTAAAATCAGCTCTTCTCCTGTTAATGAATACAACACTGAAGGTTTATTTGCAATGGCCTTTCCAACATTGTTCCCCACTAGAGCAAAACTTCCCCTTCAATTGAGGAATGTTCAAATTCACTTACATGAATATTCCCTCCACTTAATGAGATATTTTGACCATAGATTTGGAAAATATGTCAGGTTTAGGTATTTCCTCTACAACTTGATAATGGGACATCACAACCAACAAACTATTTGTCTTTGTTAGTGGATTTCAAATACAAAATCCCCAAGTTGTTGTATGCATTGAATGAATGGCTTCAAGCTTCTCTTGATAGCCAGATAGTTGGGCAATTGATGCATTTTGGTGCATCGTTGCACGAGACCTATTCTTTTTGGAACTCTTACAAGGCCCAACTATTTGCAATGATTGAACTACTTGGCATACCTACCCTTTTTTCACTTTGAGTTGTGTAGAAAAAAATATACTGATCCGCAAAATGTTTTCTCTTATGTGGCTCATTTGGCAATGGAGCCTTCAACAAAGATGCTAATAGATATTGTTGTTCAGAATCCACATATAACATCTTTATATCTGCATCATAGATTCTCAATTTTCTATGAAGAGGTGATTGAAAATCTTTTACATGCAAAAGATTAGTGGTATAGATATGAATGGTAGCAACATGGATATGAACATGTGCATGGCTTTTTATGGCTTCCAAAAGCCCTGAACATAAAAACTATTAATTGGTCCAATCCCCATGATGTTACCATGGCAGTAAACATTTTTGGTAGATATATTTCAACTTGGAATCCACATTGGCTTGCACATAGATTGCTCAAAATGTATCATTGTTCTAAAGAAAATTCATTTTTTCTTTCCACAAGCCAGATTCTTTCCAATGATCCAATCATAGACTATCAAGAGTTGCTAAATACAGTTCAAAGGCACACAAATGCTTTGAATATACTTGTTTAAGGAAAAAAGGAGAGCAATTACAATGTTGATATAAAGCACCTTGGCAGCAAAAACTTACCTCTACATTGACATCTGATATTGATTCTAGCAAATCCTACAAGCCAACAAGAAATGATGATCACCTAAATATTCATAGCCTAACCATGCTTGCAATCTAGCATGCCAATGTTGACTGCCAGCCAATTGTTTCTAGGAAAATTGTTTTAAATTATATTTCTAAATATGCAACTAAATTTGAGAAGAAATTAGAAAATTATCTTGATATGTTGAAAAGACTTGCAAATACAAATATAGTTGACGATAGAGCATTTCTTGTATATCAAAAATTCATGATGAATATTCTTGTGGAGCATGACATCTCTATACAAGAGACATGTCATATGTTACAGAAATCACCTCTTCTCACTTCAAGCCAACAATATGTTCATTTGAATGTTGGAAAAAAAGCATGGTTTTGTATAAATAAAGATGATGTTGATGAAGACCTGCCAACAAATTATATTCACTACTATATGCAAAGGCCTCCAAAGCTAGGTGGTGCATCCCTAATTGACTCGGTCCACTTATATACACATTTAGAGCAGTGCAAAAAGGCCAAATGGAAATAAAGACACTAGCTTGCAATTGTCCTTGTGTACTCGATGTTCAAGACTATTCTCATTGAATATACATAAATATTTGAGACATTTTGTTGGACAAAACTTATGTTATACAAACCTTTCTAAAACATATAGACAGATATAGCTCTTTCCAAACAAGAGATAATACAAAATTGGAAAGTGAACAATCAATTTTTGGGGTGCTATGAACTTCTCTTGCTATCTTTATGGTTTTTCACCTAAAAGGAGAGAGATAGGCCCAAAGAAATAGGCGGTTCACTCAAAATACTATTTTTATGATGGAATTATACCTAAATTAAATGATCTTGATGCATCAAACTGATGAAATCAATTGATTATTTATGCAAAACCTAAGAAAAATGAAGTGTTTGAAAACACAGTGTGATATGTATAAATGAACTAGAAACATAAACAAATGAAAACACAATTGAATGAGATTGAACAAAGTGCACTTGGAGATGAAATGATCATTTTGGAAGGTTCTGGAATCTGACAGAAATCACTGGTGATGACTAGTGGGACTCATTTTCCATTGATGGTGAATCAATCCTACATCTGACAAACTTTCTTGAAACTAGTTTCCGACCGTCAAGAATTAAATTATGATGAAATCAACTTTTCCAGCCTAGTAGTGGGACTCATTCACCACTAACGGTGAATTAGTCCTAAAAAAATTTGGAAATTTAGGGGTCAACTTTGTGGGTCCATATCTACACTTGTCTTCTTGTTGGGTTGACGGAACCAAATCTGCAAAATGTGAAACACAATGCTTTTGGATAATGGAACTCAATGATTTCGACATTAGAACTCAATATTTTTGGAATCAATGATTGTAATTCTTTCCTTGTATGATAGCAGGTGTAAGGTTTGGTTGTTCAACGAGAGTGATTGGTCTCCAAATGGTCATGTGGAGTTAAATTTGTCATATATCTTGCTTTAAAGTGAGTTTATTTTACCACAAACACTTGTCTTGATTAAGCTTTCTAAACTAAATGTCTATGTCAAAAACAACATAATTTTCACAATGTCCATTTTGTGAAAAAGGATAAAATTCAAGCCATAGTTGCTTAGGTTAACTTTGGAAAATATGGATTGAGATGTAAACCAAAATATTTAGAAGTCTCTAAGAATAAATTCTTAGGACAAGTAGTAATATCAATGTTTTGTCAAAAGGTATCCATATTTATACCAAAGGGTTTAAAATTTTGAGGAAGATCATGAATGTTGGTTTGTAACATCTTGGAACTGAGCAAAATATTAAACTAAATCACAATCATTTACCACCTAGGCTGAAATGGCCATACTTGTTGAGTCCCCACTCAAATTACTCCAAACACTAAGAAAATGTGAATAGTTAGAGATTTGGAAACATTGGCTCCCCTCCATGATACACACTTCTCAAGACCACAAAATCTCAAATTATTGAAGACCTAAAGGTCCTAAGGATTTTTTTGTTTCATCATTGAATAGTGCAAATGTGGGGTAGCCTCAAAACGACCATTCTTGCACCAACAAGTATTAAGGATTTCGGTTTCTAAACAATGGTTCATAATAAAGGCTTCCATTCAAGGTGGCCATACATGTGGCAAGATTAGCTCAAGATTATGGAGAATCAAGTGGCCTCCTAGTCCCTTACTAAGAAGAGAATTTGATGTACCACATGTGTGCTATGGGTGACAATTGTCAATATGACACATCCACACCTATTGTTAATGACTTTTGTCACAACAAATTTCTATATAGCAACTTGAAAGAGCTTGGATTTAGCTCATTACCGCTTGGTCTGTTCCCCCTTTCGAAGTGGGGAGGTAGGCCCTCTAAAGATAAATAATAGCAAGGAAGTACATTTGTAGTTCGATCATCCAAATTTGCATGAAACGAGGAGGGAACAAACACCACACCTTTTCCATACACTAGCAAGGGGTTCATTTTTTAACTCAAATTGAAAGATGTATGTGATTATACAAAATACGAAGGAATTTTTTCATTTTCTCAAGATCGCGAAGTGGTGCAAGAGAATTGCATACATGTTCAATAACAAAGATGTAAATAAAAACACAACAAACACTTGTTAATTTTAACCCTCAAAGAAAACATGAATTCATTTTATGCACCAAATGAAATGTTAAGTTGCCTTTTTAAATTTTAAACCCAAAGTAAAATGATGAAATGAGGGTTCAATTTTAACCAACTTTGAAAATAAATTTTAAGCCTAATTGAAAGCTAGTTGGTCCTAAGATTGTAAGTTTTAAAACCCAATGGAAATTTAGTGGTCCTAAAACATAAACCAAATCATCAGATGATGGGTTATAATTTCCTCACAAGTTTCAAAACATTGTTACAATAACTAAAACTAAGAAAAATCAAAAATTAAAATTTTCAATTTTTCTCGATTTTTCTATGTTGTAGTAAATTGTGTTTTCAAAGGCCTTCAGAGTATAATTTGGGGTTGAAACTTGCATTGATTCCTAAAAATTGATTGTTGTAGGCACTTGATTTTTAAGGACTGAATTAGTACTCTTGGAAATCTTTCCAACTATGCAACGGATTCAAATTCAAACCAATGAGTAGAAAGTTATGACCCCAACAAGTTGGGGTAAATTTTTTCCTAGTTTTTCTCCAAATCTGCAAAACTAGTTAGTCTAAAAAGAAAAAAAGAGAAGTCAATGACATGTTATCATTCAAATAAAGTAAAAAACTAAAGCACATGCTGAAAATTGATCAAAAAATTTCTTACTAGAGATGGGCATCGTTCATGATAGCATCGCTATAAGTCCTTTGGGCATCACTTTGCAGAGAAAATAGTGAGCATGATAGCATTGCTGTTTGGTCAAGTGTCACCATTTGCAGATTTTCATACCTCTAAAAAAGCATTATTGTCATCATTTTTTAATCAGCATTAGGATATTAAATAGGCGTCATTGTTTCAAATTACAGTAGCATCACTACCAAGCAATGCCCAACAAAGTGCGTAGTTGAAATTGAGTGGAGCATCACTCTATCTTGCAAAAGTCAAAATGAACAGAATTCAAGATAGAAATTGATTAAATTTGATTGGTTTTCCCTCCTTCTAGCACTAGAATGTCGATCGAGTATACTAGTATGGGTTGATTATGCTTGATTCATGAAGAATAAAAGCATAACATAGCCACTAGTACTCAATCTTAAATAAGATCATTCAAATGAAAGTTAAGCTATTAAACATTTATTGAAACTAAATATTATGAACTTTGAAACCATTTGAATGTCTAATCTAACCCATTTAAAACTTATCCCGTTTTGGAATTGGTGTTGTGTTGATGTGGAATGGTCCTTTCCCAATCCCGTGATCAGTGAGCCTGTTCCAATCGATTCTATTGAAGAGGATCGATGAAACTGTTATGATATATGGATTAAAACATGATTTATGCTAAATTGAATATGATTCAAGCTAAATTAACATGATTGCATGCTAAAAATTATCTAAATATGTAAATTCTAAGCTAATCTAAGTGTATTCCAAGCTAAAATATTCAAACCCTAATTTATAAACAAGCTAAGATGGATGGATGGAAGCCATAAAAAAAGCTTAAAACTAATATGAAACTAAAAATGAACTAAAATATGCTAAATGTGACCAAAGATGAATGTAAGTGTGAGTGATTCAAATAGCATAAGTTTGAAATTGAAAGATGGATGATGGATCCATTTGTCTCCAAATAGTGAACTATTTATAGGAAAGCAAATGATAAATGAAGGGTTGAGATAGAAAAAGCTAATCAACGGTCAAGGATGGAGGAAAAAAGAGGCATGGATCATGGGTTCTCATCAACGAATGAGAATGAAAGATGAGATTTAATCAAGGGTTCTCATTCCTTCCAAACAAGCACACTTTTGACCTATACAAGAGGTAAAAAGTTAACTTGTACAAGAGGTTTCAAGCTATTTTGCACATGACGCTTTGTGAGAATATTCCTTTTATTAAATGATTAGAGGAGAAATAATATTCTTTGGAATATTCATGGGTGAGGAAAAATGATATTTTGCTAATTAAAAAAAAATTTAATTGTGCAAAAGGGGAGGGAATATTCCCTTGCAAGTGGGAGGAATTGGATTAATTAGATAATTTCTTGAACTAAAAGAATGTAAAAATTTGTTCCTTCCTCATGGTTGTGATCCATTCACTTATGACAGTGACCTAGATCTATTGATGAATCTCATGAGACTTTCCTTCATTTTCTTTCATTTTGTATGCTCACTATCATTTTCTAAAATAACTATTGAATCATCACCATTTATAGACTTCACAACCCAAAATTCCCTTGCAAAAAGCCTCGAAATATGCTTATTGCTCCCATGTGCAAAGATATTCATATATTTCTTTACTATTGTCTAAGCTTCAAGGCTTCATTTATTCTTCATTTCACCATGAATGAAGGTAGAGTAAAACATGGACTATCCTCTAGCATCTTTCATGGACTGCACCATTACCTTTACTACTGCCCTTGAACTATAGGATGCTTTGAATCAATGTTCTTCATTGCTAATACTCTATCCTTTCTTTACAAAACACATGCTTTCTTATTATAGCCTAAATATGTTCTTTTCCATTTCATAGATCCAACTTCATCTACTTGTTGTATGTGCCCTTTTGTTTGACATGAATGTGTAAGATCTTCTATCATCATTAACCATTTTGTGACTACATTTTTCATATTCAACAAGCCAATGAAGAGTTGTTTGATCACTTTTATCATATTTATTCTCACAACTATGCATCAAATCTTCATACTATCTAATGAATCTCTACTATCTTAGTCAATTTCGCAGTTCCATTGTCACTGAACCTTCACACTATCTTCATTATAGCATACATGAGTACAATATTTTACCCCATATTAATGCATTTAGTATGAGGAAAATGTAGGAAATATTACTTGGAAACATAAAATCAATCTTCAAGGTATTCTTCCATGACAACAACCTATCCTTTACCAAATGCATATAAACCCTTGATTAGTTGTCTACATTGTAATGATTATTTCTCTTTTGATATCATTTTGACCTGATGCTTCATCTAAGGTCTACTCCATTGTTATTTATCATGCATTCTTTGGAGACAATAGGCCCCCTTTCTTAACTACCTCAAACTATCTTGGATATTTACTCATCATGAATTGTTTGCACAATACCTTCTTCATGGCTGTCATTCTTAACTACACATGGTTTTAAAGTGTTACTCACTTTGTCACTACTACTCTTATTACATAGAATAGATAGCTCCCTAAAAAGAAACATTAGAAACATGTGTGTTAGGGGGTCTTTTCCAACCTCTACTTGTCACCTCTGGTGGAAAAGTTGCTCCAACAAAAGGTTCTTCTTTATAGAAATGTTTTTTCTAAGCATAGGCTGCTAATGTAGGTGGGTGTTAGGCCTTAAGATCTCTAAAAAAGCTACATATAGCCACCAAAATATATTGTTCTCATGACCATTGTATCAATCTGGATGCAAGTTTCTCACTTTGTTGCAACTACATTGACCTCATTATCAACAAAGAACTGAATCAAATAGCGAAATGAATAGTATACACCATTAAATCTCTTTTCCCTATACATAAAATCATTAGGAACTCCATATTTTCCTTATCCTTTGATCCCTTTTTTTTCTTGTTAATCTTATCAGATTCAATTTGTAGTTTATCAAGCTTAGAGGCACTATCTCTTGAAAATGTTGAAGAAACATTCATACTTTCATCTACCCTCTCTTGGTTTTGTATCTAACCATCTACAGTTCCAAGCTTTTAGTTATAGCATCCCCTTTATTTCTTACTCATTTACCCACACCATCACCATGTTGAACTAACTTTAAGATTGGTATCTGATAATAAGATCCATTTCATGAAGGATGATTCTAGACATTATGGTATGATCAAACAAAAAGAATGATACTTTCAATAGTTCATATATTTTCCATGACTTATGAAATTTTCTCCTTCACATTTGAGACTAATAGTAATGTAAATAATCTCACTAAGAAACCTACATTGACACCAACTATTGATAGGATTTTACATGTAACAAGACTTTCAACTGTATCAACATACCTGCTATCTTCAAGGATGGAACATCACACATGCATAATTGTAAGCTTTTGCATGACTGACAAGTGACACTATCAAGGGACTAGAAGGCCATTTCAACTTCCTCTACCTCAAATAAATATGCTTCCATGTCCTATCTACTGCAACAAGGTGTACATGGTGTTGAAGAAAACTATTGTGAAGAACCTGAATAATGTTGAAAACCTAAAAGGGATCAACTTGTTCTCTTTTAACTCAAATACCTAACAAAGATAACCTCCCTCCATATTTACAGACATGTGGGCTGACCAAGTCAATATATATTTTTCTTTTTGATACTACTAATGCAATTTAAGAGCTTACTAAATGGTATCTTTTTTTTCAAAAAGGTCACAATGACCACCTTATAAACTCATAAAATTATTAACTTTATAAAGCCCCCTAAAGCCTGCCGAGTGACTATTTTTTTCAAATCATGAAAAAAAATCAACATTTTTTTTTGAAAATAAAATAATTAGTTATGAATTTTTTATTTAAATTTTTAAAAAATATTAAGACCTGTTTTTCTGACCACCATAACTTGGTCAAAAATATATGAAATCAATCTTTATTTTTTTATCCTATATTATGTGAACCATAAAATGTGTTGCATCTTTTGGGCTCAAAAAATGTGAAATGATTTGAGAATTACAATTTTTTTCAATAAGCCTATCAATCAAGACTTTAGTCAAAATGCATGTAGAAAATAAATAATAATTATCTATTTAGTTTTGAATAATCATATCTTATATTGGTGGAAAGCTGACAATTTTATCATTAAACCCTTTTCATTTCATCAAATTTGGATTGAAAAATATTGTCAACCAATTTTGGGTCATATCACCACTTTTTGGACCCCCATGATCCTACACTAACCCTCTTATGTGGGTATGTTCTAAGCAATGTTTTAGTAACAATCACCAATCTTGTAGGGTATTTGATGTTTTCTCCATTTGTAACTAGGGCCTGTAGTTTATTTTTGGCCTCAACATAATGACACAAATAATAATCCATTCCCTTTTCACTTTCTTCATATGTAATAACTACATAAAAATGCCCCACATTGCTATGTGCAACAAATTAGATTAATTTAGTCAACATTACAAAAATAGTATAGAGTAAGATCACATTAGGAATTTAAGAAAATATGCAAGTATATATATTACCTTGTTGAATTATATTTGATATGTGATCAAAGTCAACCGATGACTCCATCTGTGTCAGTTTTAGTGCCATTGGAAGCCGATATGTGTCAAGTGGGATAAGAAAACTTAATCACCATTAGTTAACCCACTCCTTTGACTCACACTCATTCCAAGCTTAATTGTACATGAATAAAAAAGTCATGCCATCTTCTACATATGGATACTCCATGTACTTGCATTTGAGCTTCTGAAAGAGTGTAACTCACCTGATCTTGTTAGTTTACATAAATCCTCATATCGTGCAATGTTAATATCATCTATCAACCAAAAAAATCTATGAACTAGAGAATTACCTTCATTACTTGGACCCATCGAAGCATTACACCACTCAACAATTGATTTTGCATCTATCAACTTTCCATTATCTTTATACTTTAACTCTTCTTATGCTATGGCTCTTTTGTTACATTCTCTTGCACCATCATGCCCCCCCTTTCCATTCTTGAACTCACAAAATTTCCACATATTTAGAACACTTGTAATATTATGCATCCCATTCAACCAATAGAACATCCATGAGTTCTCGAATTGTGATATGCAATTATCAAACCATTTGATATGTTGACTAAATGATATGCCTCTTCTAGCTAAATCATGGTAGAACACTTGAAAGAAACCTTGCATGAACTCTGTAGAATGCAGGTGATCATCATTGATATAAAAATGATACTCCCTTATGATCTTTCTATCATCCTCTATATTATCATTGGTATGAATGAATGCTATGTGCACAAATATAGAAACCTATGTGGAGTTGTAATATTATGATTGCACCTCATGATGTTGTTGTAGATTTTAGTTCTCTATAAAGTCAATGGTTGAAACAATGCTACCAAGTGGAAGTTTGTCATTGCATAACTTGAATTGCAAGTTCAACCATCAAGCTCTATGGTTATGCCTACTCATACACTATTTTTTCACAAAATGTAGACATAAACTAATACACTAGAATCTTCTGAATAACCAAATCACACCCTTTTTCTTCTTTACCATCTTTTGTATTGTAGGCCACTATTTTATAGTTGTTGAACTCTATTAGTTAATTTCCAATGGCATGTGTGATTTCCATATGTTCACATATTGACATATGTTGCAAGCCACCACAATGCTATCATGTTCCATCCAAGCATAATTTCCTATATAATATTTGACCTTCCTCTCTTTCATATAAAATCATTGATATGAAGGCCCTTGAAGATGTAGGTGGGGCATGTATGCCACAGTCCTGCAAAATATTGTTAGTATGAAAATGTACACATAGAGACCGATAAAAAATATAATGGTTAGAAAATTCAATATGGAATATGTAATCTACAACAACAAGAAGTGCGTGTGTGATTTATTTTGACATAGAAAGGTTTTAGCATTTCAAAATATCTTTGAAAATTTTTAACTGGAAGATACATCTCTAGAAATTTACCAAAAAATTGTGTTTGAGTCATATCCAAATAATGCTTTGGATGTGGCTCATGATTTTGACTCCCATTTATTCTTCTTACCACATCCCTTTGATTTGAAGATACCCTTGTGCAATTCTTCAAAAAATCATCAATTAGTGATCTCAATGCTTCAACAATTGGTTTATTTTTTCATGGTAGTCTCCCTGAGAATTCCCATAATTCATTGTCATTAGTGTCCTCAATTCTTTGGTGCCTTCCAATGGCCCTTGATATTTTTTTCTATTTATTCTCAATGCTTGACTTGTCTTTCTAATGAGATGAGCATTCTTCATTTCATTACTTACTATTGTTGATGTAATGACACAACATGTGACATTACTATATTTTTTGTGTGAGGTGTTACCCACACTCTCATATGCACTCATTAGATTCTTCATAATAAATTTTTCTTTTGAAGCCTTTGATGTTCTCAAACAAAGAATATTCACTATGGACCTATACTTTATACTTCACATTATTTCAACAAATAGTTGACATATTCTAGTCTCATTTAATTTTTCAAAGAACATCTCTCCAAATCTTATGAGAATATCTTATACAAGTGTATTTTGAATTTTTATCTTCCATTGGCTAAAAAATATTCTCATCAATTTCAATCAAATACTTGGGCTTTCTATGTAAAATTGAAGGTGGTTTTCTCAAAGGTAATTTTTTTCAACATTACGAATTTCATCAATATTTAAATGAGATGGGATAGATGGTGTACCTTGAAGTTGAGATGGGAAATATGGCGTACCTCCTTCACATGTAAGTGATGGTGTACTTTCAACTTGAGATGTAGTAGATGGTGTCCCTCTAGCTTGAATTGTGTTAGAGGACATGTCTGCAACTTGTGGTAGAGGAGGTTCGTGTTCCTCTTCAATTGACATGTCTTCTCCTATCATGTTCAATCTCCTCTTTTCACGAAGTTGCTTCATTTGTTCTCCTTTCTTTGTATTCCTATCTTCTTGTTACTCTTCAATTGGCACGTCTTCATCTACCATGTCCAATTTCTTTTTTCCATGAAGTTCCCTCATTTATTCTTTTGTCTTTGCATTCTTAGCTACTTGCTCCTCCCGTGTTAGAGGAATATTTGATCATTTCCTCGAATCAATGAAGAATTGTACCTGTAGCATGAAAAAGAGATAAAGATTAGTTTCACCATAGTACTAATCAACTAAAGAAACATATTACATAAATATGAATTTTTTTGGGAAATTATGATACTCACAATATTTAATAGTCCAAAAAAGGCAGCAATGAATATTAAACTAAGGCAATTTTTATTGATTCTCAAGTTCATGCATGAAGAGGGAAGCAAAGGGCATGAGGATGGGCAGCAAGGAATATAAAACTATTAGGTAAGGATTGTTGATGAATCTATTAAGAGAAGATGATTGTTGAGAACATCCTTAGGATTTTTCCTACAATATTTGACCCAATAGTCATTGCAGTAGTAGACGTTAATGAACTCTTAAAGATTACAATAGATGAGTTGATGATTTCACATCAAACCCACAAGTATTTCCTAAAAGGGTTTATCCCTTCTTCCCCAAAGATCAAACCAACATAAGAGGTATGGATTTCAATGAAGGAATTCTACAAGAAAAAAAGTACAAGGGAAAGGTTTCATTGCAATAGAACAACCAAAGGGATAGGGTGGGGGGGTAGGGTTTATGTGTGAAATATTAAGGGGTGGAATGGATGTTTGATGTAGTTGAATGAATGTTTTTCATTGATTTAAAGGTAGTTGAGGTGTGGAAGGATGTGTGTAGAGTTAATTATTATTTTGGTTATTGTGACTCTAAGTTATGTGGATGAGTTAGATGCAATATATTGTGGTAGAGGATGTGATTGTTGAAGTCTTTGTGGAAGTCTTAATGTTTGTAGATAATTGGGGTAGTGTTATGGTTGAAGGGGTTTTTATTCCAATAATGTGTATATGGTTTTCGTGGAAGTTATGGTTGTTATGGATGGGGTATCTTCTTTTTTGAGTTTTGAAATGTCAAAATTTTATGGAAGTTTAGCCCCATTTTAGATTAAGTTTAAAAAAATGGTCTTTGTTTTCCTTAATTATTTTTCCATGAATTCTTTAGTTTGTGGACTTTTGGAAATTTCTTCCAACCCTGGTGAGTATAATGGTTGCACTAAAAAAAAATTCTCTATTTCTTGTGCTTGAGGAGATTTTGATTGGTTTTTGACTTCTCCTTGTGATACATAGGATTAATATTTTCGAGGGGAATTCCTATTGTGAAATTATTTGAGTCTATTATTATCCTAGTTTGGGACCTTGTAAGTGGAATGCAAGGGTGGACTAAGAAATATGTAAGCTACTAGATAAAGATTAAAGGATCTAGATTTGAATGATTGAAAATTTTGATTTTTTGAATGATGGTTTGGATTTTTCTTACTATGGTTGAAAATGGAGGTTTTTAAGTTGAGTGGTAAAAATGTGGATGTAATATTAAGGATGTTATTTATGGTTCTAATTTGAAATTGAAATAAATGTGGTTATTTATATGTAGGTTGGTGAAGGTTTAATCTAAATCCAAATTAGATTTAATGATTGATGGAAAAATATAAGTGAGATGGATGAAATGATGGCTTGAATGAGTTTATGATTATTGTAAGGTTGAATATGTTTTGGATGAAATATGTCAAGAGTGGTTTAAAAATTGTACTAGGTCTATCTATAGTTACCATTATCTTTGTTTTGGTCCACAAGGTATAATATTTTGGCCTTAGGGATTTGTTGATATAATTCTTTTATAAAACAATGCAATTATTGGAACATAGGGAAAAATCATTGAGATACAAATGCATGAAATGAGAAATAAAAACTATTGATATGCAAAGGCATTAAAAGGGAAGTGCATGAAAAAAAATAGTGATGACGCTACAGGTGGAGTGGAAGTTTTAAATAGCACAAGAACTAAGAGAATAAATAATTTTTTTGAAATATTGGAACATAAGATTAAAATTACTAAAGCGTTTTACTAGAAAGCCCAATTATGTTCAAAATTTGGTAAGATATTTTACAAAAAAAAACACATAGTGGTTGAATTAAATCTTAGGGTAAGTGGTTGAACACTCATAATTTTGAACACTTAGCAAAATCTAATCTTAAAATCAACATGATAAAAAAATTAAAGCATTATATTAAGCATGCATGATAGGAAGTGATAAAGAAACATGCATCAAGACATGACATACCTTAAAATTGGATATTCAATTTGAGAAACTACCCAATTATGTGTAGTTTGTTTTTCTTCTTGCATCAAAATCCTCAAGAATTTGAGTTTTTCATGAACTTGTTTCGTTTTCAATGTTCAATTCTATATTACTTTAATATAATTACTAAAAGTTATTGAAGAGGTCTAATGTATAATGTGAAATTATAAAAATGAAATCATGATTAATATTGCAACACTACAAATATGAAATTTTTAGTTTTTATAATAAAATTTCATGTAAAATCTATGTTATTTCATCCTTCCTAAGTTGGAAAACTAGGAAAGGGTTGTGAAAAGCTAGTGGAAAGGTGGTGGAGTGTGTAAAATTTGCATGTGCTTTCCCCAACAACATGAAAAGGCATTTTTTTATCGGATCATGCACGAGACCATGAGAATAACAAAGAATGTGGGCTTGGATCATGAGTGGTGTACCTTTTTTATTATTTTTAGAGAAAGAAAAAATGTGCTCATATTTTGGCTTGCTTTATAAGTCACCAAATTTCAACTTTTCCAAAGCGCACTTGTGTTTTGAAAAAATTCATTTTGTAAAGGTTTTTCAGTTATAATCATGTGTCAATAGGGGGTTGGGTTGAATTAAATCTATGAGAAATTTCTCAGATCAATTATGACATCTTGTAAGTGTTACATATGTCTCGTTTTATGTGCAACATGAAGTTTCACCATGTTTCCCTATACACTTAAGCCTATATATTAACCCTAAACCCTATCCCTTAAACCCTCAACCCTTAAACCTTAATCCCTTAAACCATCAACATTTAATCCCTCAATCCTTAAACCCTCAACCATTAAATCCTTAACTCTCAACCCTAATCCATCAACCATTTTAACCCTAATCTCTATTCCTAAAACATCAACCCTTAAACCCTAATCCTTTAAACCATAAACCCTTAACCTTTAAACCCTTAACCTTTAAACCCTCAACTCTCAACCCTATACCTTTAAAACCTAATTCCTCAACCCTAATCCCTCAACCCTCAACCCTAATCCCTATCCCTAAATCCTCAACCTCAACCCTTAAACCTTAAACCCTAAACCCTAAATCCTCAACCCTCAATCCTAAACCCTATACCCTTAAAGCATAATACCTCAACCCAAAAACCCTCAACCCTTAATCCCTAATCCCTTAAACCCTCTACCCTATACATTAAACCCTCAACTCTAATCCCTTGATCCTATACCTTAAACCCTTAATCAATGACCCTCAACCATTAAACCCTTAAACCCTCAACCCTGAATCCCTAAACCTCTATCATATACATTAAACCCTCAACCCTAATCCCTCAACCCTATACCTTAAACCCTTAATCCATCAACCCTCAATCCTTAAACCCTTAAACCTCTACCCTATACATTATCTCAACCCTAATCCCTCAACTCTATACCCTTAAACCTAATCCCTCAACCCTTAAACCATCAACCCTTAATCCCTAATCCCTTAAACCATCTATCTTATATATTAAACGCTCAACCCTAATACCTCAACCATATACCTTAAACCCTTAATCCATCAACCTCAACCCTCAAACGTTCAACCCTTAAATCATAAACCTCAACCCTAATCCCTTGACCCTATACCTTAAACCCTTAATCGATCAACCCTCATTGACCTTTAATCTCTTAATCCATCAAACCTAAATCCTTAAACCCTTAAACACTCAACCTTTAAACCCTAAACACTCTACCCTATACATTATATCCTCGACCCTAATCCCTCAAGCCTATACATTAAACCCTTAATCTATCAACCCTCAACCCTTAAAACCTCTACCCTATACATTAAACCCTCAACCATATACCCTTAAAGCCTAATCAATCAACCCTTAAACCTTCAACCTTTAATCCCTAATCCCTTAAACCCTCAGCCCTTAAATCAATCCTCAACCCTAATCCTTCAACCTTGAACCCTAATCCCTATCCCTAAACCCTCAACCCTTAAGTTACCCTAATCTCTATCACTAAACCCTCAAACCTTAATCCCTCAACCCTCAAACCTTAAACCCTAAACCCTTAACCTTCACCCATCTATCATATACTTTAAACCCTAAACCCTAATCCCTCATCCCTATACCGTTAAAACCCTAATCTCTTAACCCTCAACCCTTAAATTGTAATCCTTTAAACTATCAACCTTTAAAACCTAAAACCTAAAACCTTAAACTCTAAACCCTTAAAACCTCAACCCTTAAACCATAATCCCTTAACCCTCAACCCTAAATCATATCCTTTAACCCTCAAACCTAAGCCCTACAATGTCAACCCTCATTTGTATACCATATACCCTCACCCTTATGTACCCTAGACCCAAAAACCTTACATACATAAATACAAGCATACATATATACTTATATACAAGTATACATACATATAAGAATGCATACATACATACATACAAGAATACATTCATAAATAGATAGGTACATACATCTAAGAATACATACATACATACATACATACATGCATGCATGCATACATACATAGAAGAATACATAAATACATACATATGAGTTTAAATACACAAACATGTACATACATACTTTAAAATATATATATAAACATAAATATATCAAACACAAATTTTAAAAATTTGCACAAAAAAAATTTCAAGTGAGGCAGAACATGACCACATTACAGTGTTCTCACATTATGTCTCGCTTTGGGAAAGATAAAGAAAAAAGACATAATGCAAGCATGTTATAATGCGAACTCATTATAATGTGTTCATGTTATGTCTTGCTTTGGGAATCCCCAAGCCTTTGGTTTGGATTTGTTTTGGATTTACCTTTAGTTTTGCACATGTTTCAAGGTCAACTAAATTGAACACCTAGGTAATGTTAGACACTCTCAGCTATTTAACAATGTAAATTCTCTCACCTTTTGACTATGTTAAGACTTTCATCTTTAATTTCTTTTGTTTGTGTGTCCGTTTTTTTCAAAAATAAATGCTTGGTATTTTTATGTTTATTTTTTAACAATTGATTTAAATTTCAAATTAATTACATTTTTATAAGGGTAAACACACAATCTATGTCACACTTTATAAAGGAATCGACCAAAAACAAAAAAAAATTATGAACTTCAACAACATAAAAGTGATCTTTATGTTTTGAATTTCAAAATGATGTAAACTAATGAAATGTAGAAATTTTGATGAAGTTTATTCCTGTAGTTTTCATATTTTTTTTTAGTTTTCATTACTTTTTTTATCAATTTAAGAATAGATTTTGAAATGTTAAAAATTTCAGAAAAAAGTGACTTCATTGGCCATCAACAAATAAATTGAAAAAAAATTCATTTCTCCCTAATTTTTTTTGTCTTCAAATAGCTAACTTCAATATATTTTGCATGGAAACAAAGTCATATTTTGATGTATATTTTTGTATATTTTTCTTGTAATAACGTTTTAAAGTCAAACTTGTTAGAATTTGATAGTTTTCACCGGTTGTCAACTATTGTCTATTTTTTCAATCACTTTCAAGACACAAATTATACCATTTTGAAAAAGACTCTCTGCTTGTACCCCATATTTTAAAAAAAAAAATTAATATGTTTATTTAAAAAAAAAAATTCAATCAACCGCTTTTTAATTTTAACACCTACTTTCATTATTTTAAAAATAAAATATGTTAAACTAATCTAAACTCTACAAAAGAGTATTTTTTTTTTTTAAAACATCATTTTGACTAAAGAAATACTTAGTTAAAGTTGAAAGTTTGAGAAAAATCTGAAAAAACGAGTTGGCTACCACGATCCCAATAGGCAGCTTTGGTAGAAACCATTTCTATAGAAACCCCACACAATAAAACAAGCCAATTTGAAAGTGGTAAAGGGGAAAACTTGTTTTTTGATTCATATTTGATGAAACCTTATGTGCCATGTACAAGCTACTTGGTTTTGGTCGAAACCTATTTGGCGGAAACATTTCACCAAAATGTTTCACTTAAACTATTTATTTGCCAAAGTGTGACATAGTTTTGTGCTTTTACCCATAAACTAGATTCCATTCTACACATATTAAAATGGTTGATTAGTTTTCAAAATTATAGGAGTGCTACCAACCAAATTTCTATTTTTAGATGTGCACTTTGAAAATTAGTAAAAATCGTATATTCATTAAAAAGTTATTAGAAAAACCGGGTATGAACTTCATGATCTTAATAAAAAAATCGTATATTCATTAAAAAGTTATTAGAAAAACCGGGTATAAACTACATGATCTTAGATAATTTTTCGTTGAAGCAATTTGAAAAATAACAACATTAATTTCCATGGTTCCCTTTTTTGAACCCATAGTAGTTTAAAAGTAGACACAAAGCACTGTGATCCTTGTTTTTGTTGCATCTAAATTTTTTGAGTGTAAGTATCCTCAATTTCTCATTTAAGGTTAGTATTTCTTGATTTTAAAAAATGTGGCCACTTAAGACCCATTTTTCACCCCCAATCTTCTTGCACTTACCTAGGAACCAATTTATTTTGGGTATACGGAAAGGAAATTTATTAGACATACTTATCCATGTTTGAAAGAACAATGTAAGTTACTCCCCTTCCCTTTGTCTAGTTGTGCATAGTTTTGCAAGGGTCATATCACTTTCAATGTTGTAGGCAATGTGTGCAATGATTTTTTCAGCTAATTCATTCCATGTTATTATCCTAGGAGGAAGGTGTGTGAACCACTCTAGAGCCTACTTCGAAAGGTTATGTGGGAATAATCTCATTAAGTATGTAGGCTCAAAAGCAATGTGCATACAAGCAGTGTTAAAAACTCTCACATGTTCTATTAGATCTCCCTTTCCCTTGTATTTGTTGAAGTTTTTCATTTTAAAGTGTGGAGGAAAAGGTGGCATGCATATGATTCTATCAATGGGATAAGGACATAGTTCCTCCATTGAGTATGTTTTATTTATTGTGTTAATTGTGTTAACTTGCATGTTTGCCATTTGTTGTTGCATTGCTTGCATTTTTTGCATCAAAGTTTCCATGGGTGAAGGTGGTATTTGTTGGTTATCCAAATCAACAGATGCAATTAAGGAATAGCCACTTTTTTATGTTTAGACTCAAAGATGGATTTGGCCAACTAATGAGGTTCAGTCAAGGACTGAAATCTCCTAGACTTCTGGCTCTACAGGACCAAGGTGGGTTTCCCTTCACAATGCCTAAAGACTTAATTGAATTGTGCACCGACATTGCATTTTATAGCAGATAATTCCCAATGAAAATATACCAAGGAAAGCATTGACAACTTCAAATCTAGCTATAATTTTTGCATTTAAACACTCACTCACCAATTGGGAAACAAAACTCAACACCAAACTCAAACCAAACAATAGGAATTAAAATGATTTTGATTTAATAATTTGTTTCTGAAATGCATTTAGTAGAATAACAAATCAGTGCCTAATTCTAGGCCATAGAGTCAAATATAGAATTATAAAGATAACCTCATCAGTAAACAAATTTCAACCAGTGGATTTAAAACTGTTAATACTTTGTACTAACAAATCCACTCTAGTTATAATCAAAATTCTTCTTACAGATCCACCATGCACACCTAAAATCATAATTATCTGCTCAAAGTAATCTAACTATTTCCTTGAAATAGAACTATGAACAAATAACACAATCTCAGGGAAATTGAGATGATAAACTCAAACATCTTTGATATATTGAATTTATATGATTAAATATGTACAAATCTATAGCAAATTTGATGACAATCATACCTTGTTTGCATAAATTGATTGACATTTACTAATGAAATCAGTTGTTACAATTTGCGTTATCAATCCATGACTCAAACTCAACATTTCTCTAGCTACCTAGCCCATATAGAAAATTTAGAAACCTTAACAATGAAAAAAAAAGAGAATAAGAAGAAACAAAAGAATCCCTAAGATTAATTCGATGAATCTAGAATCTTCATTTGTTTTCCCTCTCTATTTACCACCATTTTACCCCGTAGTGAAAAAAAACTCTCCCATGAAAGCCCTCTATTTTTTCCCTTGTTTAGCTCTGCTTTTATCATGTAGCATAAAAAAATTTCACTTCCAACAAAAGAACCTTTCACCTTAAAATATTTACAGTGTTCAAATATTTTATTCACTATTTTCAAAATAATTTCACTTCCAACAAATCTCACTTCCAACAAAAGAACCTTTTACATTAAAATATTTACAATGATTATTCACTATTTTATTCACCCCTTAGGCAAAAATTAAAAATTTACCCAGCTTCAATTCACCTTCATTTCCCAGCAATATTATTTTCTTATTCTTTAAAAGGTGGAGGCCCTTTTAAATATTTTCATTAGGCATTTACTTTTTATATTTTAAAACTTGTTTTTAAATGATAAAATCTCCACGGTAAGTAGGAGAATGGAAAATCAAACAAGCAGCGATGGAAAGCAAAGCAACATCGCTCATCGCTAGTTGCTAAAGAAAACAGAAAAAAGGAGACGCATGGGCGATGCAAAACCCTAACTTGTTCTCTCTGCTCCATTTCCTCTGGCTGTGGCAGCTCCAATACATTTTTCCAAAATCAATACCAATTTCCTTATCTCCTGCGCCTCCTCTCCAGATGGTTTGATGGCAATCATTGGAATTTCTACAAACAATTTTGAGACATCATCTGTAGGCGTGGGCTCACTCCACATGTAAAAGACCATAACATTTGAGTTTTTGAAGCTTTTTCAACAATCTATTTTATGCACATGCTGCAGGTGCCAACTATCTATGGAGTCCCTTATCTGCTGCACACTTAATCAATACTTGAGGGCTGGAGTTTATTAATGTTGATTCTTAGTTTGCATTTACCATGGCTAATTGCTGAAATAAAATGAAAAAAGAAAATCAAAACAGTCACGAGTAGATGTGCTGTTATGAAAGCCACGAAAGCTGTATTTGAGACAATCAGAAGTAAGAATTAAACTTGCTTGTTCTTTAAAATATTTTAAATATTAACATTTGAACTTAAAAAAAAATTGTGACTTCTAATTAGTCTACGGGCTATTTGGAGAAAATTCACTATGGGAAAACTGGGACACCTAGAGCCACAAAAACTTGTGTAGGACAATAATCAATTATTTAGAGAAAAATCATTTCCTTGAATTTTTCCCCAACCCTCAAAATTTAGGTACCTCATTTGTAAACTGACCTGGTACATGTTTGCTGCAATAGAAGTACATTAAAATAATATGTCAAATGACCTTAGTTTTTGATGAAAATGGAGCTATAGAAGTTTTAGACCAAAAAGAGAAATAGGTTGTCATTAGAATTACAAAATTTGACACTTTTCAAAATGCCATTTTTGGCTTGTCGCAATCAGAAAATGATTAAATAACCCATTATAACTTCTCTTGAGAGCTTGAAACTAAGCAGGCATGTAGAAACTTGACCCAAGAATGGAGTGAAAAAGATAGTTTGACAAAAGAGATTCTGAGGTGAAAGATATTAATCGACAAAGTTGTTCAATCAAGACATTTCAGAACCAATCAGGGCTCACGAAGTCACCACTTTGAAAAATATCAAACCATCTTCTGTGAGGCTGCCAATGGAAACACAAGTTCATTTAGGTACACTGAGTATGTGTACAAAAGGGATTTTCTTCAATCAGATATTAGGGGTCAAAGTTGACTACCTTGAAACATTATTAGAAATATAGATGTAAAAACTGAACAAACTACATTTGCTTTTGATCTTGAAAAAATAACAAATCAAATCCTGAGACTTTGAAACCTGATAGGGGAGCATATGAATGTGGGGAGAATGGAGTGAACCAATCCATTCATCATTACAGTAATCTATTTGTGAAATATAAGCTCGAATGGGAGGCCACTTCACAGAACAGAAAATTCTCAAACAACAAAATTGTGCCAAAATCCTCCAGCTTTTACTTTCAAAACATTGTCAAAACTCATCACAGAAGCCTGAAAATTGATATACATGTTCACATATGTCACATGAGTGTGTCCACTTAGGGGTTTTGTATGAAAATCAACTGGCTCTGAATTATGACTTTTCAAAGTAGGTCACTTAGGTAGATTTTAGGTACACATTTGAGTGTGCAAAGGAAAAATTTTAAAGATGGGTACTTCAAATTTACAAAATTTGAAGGTGCCACCAATATTTTTGGTTGAATTTGCATGAGAGAGTTGGCATTGGTGTTAAGTGTGTTGACGGAATTGTGTGATAACGGGTTTTGGTTTTGGAATTTAGATGTAAATCTTGAGTTTGGGTTGATGTTTGCTCAAGAGAAGGATTTTGATTGCCTTGTTGTAAGTGAGATGTAAATATGGTGTTGGTATTGGTATTGTGTTGTGGTGAAATTTGGTTGGTAATGTGTTGGTGTTGTGGTATGAAGTTGAGGTTTGGGTTGATATGTTGTGATGGAGGTTGGTTGGTGTTTAGGCTTGACCCAAAAGACATTTTGGTGTTTGGTATAGTGTTGGTTGTTTGGCTTTTCACTCTTGGTGTGGCAATGCTAATCCTACTTGTTTTTCTTGGTGGTTTTGGGTTTTGATTTGTGTTTGTGTTGGTTGATGGTGCAACATTTTGGGTGGATGTTGTGGAAAATGGATTTGCAAAATTCATACCAATCCAGAGCTATACGATGATCCAAATAGATTGGAAAATGTGGGACTTGGTCCTTGGGATATTTTATGTGCCCTTTTAGTCCCAAATGTTGGAGTAGGAGGTATTTTAACATATGTTGTGTTATGTGTAGTTTCGCCAAGTGGCATACTAGTGGGCATTTTTCGTGAGGAGGAATGACCTAATGTAAATGTGTTATGACCTTAAATTTGAGTTTGTGTTTGTGTTGTTCCATCTACAATTGTGGAAGTGTCAAAACCAAAGGAAATCTTGGCACCATTTTGAGTGAGTGCTAGGAAGTACTTATTAGGATCTTCTTTGACCATGTCTTCTATAATACACACTATCTTAGGATCTATGGAAGCTTGTTCAATCTCTTCGGGTTCTAAATTTTGGTTAACCTCCTTCAATGTAAATTATCAAATGGATTTGCAATTTCATCTTGTGACGTTTGAGGTTGGTTTGAAGAGGGTGCAAAGTTTATGGTGCTAGTTGGATTGAAATTGGGGTCATATGAGGAATCCATGTCTTTTCGTTTCCTTTGTGACCTAGTGAAGACCATATACAACTTGTAACCTTGAGGGTTTTGAAAATGAATGCAACTAAAGATAGAGATGCAAACTAAAGATGGTAATGCAAGCTAAGGATGGTAATGATAATAAGAATATGCTATATTTTTGGGATTTTCGGAATATAAAGATACAAGATGGGAATGCAACTATGACTAAGCATGGTATGGAAAGTGGTAATGAGACTATGAAAATAGTAAAAATTAAGATGATCAGTAGCAAAGCATGACTTACAATAGAAGGAAATACTCTTGTAATAAAGAGGCTAAGTCTAAAAATATCCAACACTTGTTAAACAACATTGCCTA
Organism: Sequoia sempervirens; assembly: GCA_007258455.2. Taxonomy (NCBI): domain Eukaryota; kingdom Viridiplantae; phylum Streptophyta; class Pinopsida; order Cupressales; family Cupressaceae; genus Sequoia; species Sequoia sempervirens. The sequence continues at coordinate 6,925 of VDFB02023827.1, read as the reverse complement.
AAATAATTTTGAATAAATCAATATCAACTAAAATATAAGCATAAATAATGTTATTTTATTTAAAAATTGTTTTTTTACTAATAACTATTTTATTATTTTAATTTTTTTAAATAAATATTAATTTTATTTTATTTTTTTTTATTTTTTGGGTGTTTAGAATGATATTTGGCATAGATGTAAATGTAAATAATATAACTATTATAATTAAATTAAACTCATAGTATGCCATAATTTTGTTGAGTCAATTTCCTTGACATGTAAAGAAAAAAAAGAAACAAATCAACCATGGAAAATCAAAGTACCCAAGGAGGTACCATATGACCATCCATAGGCACTGAAATAAAAAATACACATATCGTTGTGGTAAACATGTAGCATGGTAATAGGAGCTAGTGTGCAATTTAATATACTAGACGCTTGACCTGTCCTTATCACTCCAAATATTGAACATGGTAGGAGCTCGATATGCTGGTTCTGCATTAGCTTTATCATTTAAATCCTCAAGAGACAGACTTATACGGTGCCTGTCAGAAATTAGATTCTCATACACAGCTCTAACATTATCCAAGGACGGAGAGTGAGGCAAGTAGAATGTACTTCTTGTGGAGGTACCTGGAGATGGTATGTTTTTAAAGACTGATGTCTTAGAAGCAACTGATGCTTCCTGTGTATCACTGTATAATGGAAGAACGGAATTGTCCATCACCAGTCCATGAGTAGGTGTATGCTCATTACCGGCTGCAGGTTTCAAGCTTAGATTGTATAAAACACCATTGCTGTTCTCTGTTGAGATAGATAAATGTATATCAGGGTGCAGTTGCTGATGTGATGTCACTGGGTAACCTGGAACAGGGTATTCAAGATCAACCTTAGATGATGCAGTAGCAGTACTGTCATAGCTCACTTGGTCTGTCACTGAAATCTGGTTTATTGTATTACAAATTATAGATTCATTCTCTTTCATTTCAACACGAGCTACTTTTCCTTCTTTCATGAGCTGCCTAACCACTTCCATGGAGGAATTTAAGTTCACACTGCTTTCCCTATTTCTTACTGCTCCTTTCCTGCTCTTCGAATTGCCTTCTATGGGTAGTGTATCTTTTATGATTCTTTCCACATCATACCTTCTTATGTCAAAATTTGTAATGGGATTGGCTCCTCTGTGTTTGATAGTTACAATGTCATCAGCTTCGGCTGCTTCTTCCTGTGTGTCTGAGTTCAATGATAATCATTAGCCCTTTCATATGATTTGATTACTGAATGCATTCCTTATGACCTATAATGCAGCATAACGCTTTTGTTTGGAAATCTTATCTACAAACTGAGAGTGTTGCACTCACCAAATCTTCCCAGATGCAAATACTTGTTCCCTTCAAATCTTCCAATCCTATAAGGCTGCCGCTTTCCATCTCGATCTTTTCTGCCAGGGATTATAGAGCTAGATCAGTTCATTTTGCCATGCATGCCAACTCTTTTGATGAAATATGAATCCATTTTTCAAATTCAAATACCAGTATTTCACATAATATTCAAGTTCATTTAGTAAGCAAAAGACAACCCTTCTTACTCCACGATAGAATCCCTTAAAAAAACAGTACTAAGCCTGCGAATTCTATGACTTAAGTGTTGTTTGAGTTTGTAAACATAAATCTAATGGAACTTCACTAAATATTTAGCATCGGCATAGCTCATTTATGCCTGAACGTAAATTGCATTGATATTTGTTTCACATTTGAATAATGTTTGATGGTAAACAATACACAAGAATGGAAATATAATAACATCTAATTATATGTTTTTAAGCATAACATTTTTAAGTTTTGATTTGTTTAGATGATTCATCTGAAATTATAGTAATAGATGAGTTCTATTGAAGAATTCAATATAATTGAAGACAAAACATCTAAATAAATCAAAATTAGAATGTGCTGTTAAAACTTACTCCAACTACAAAAATAGAATGTGCTGTTAAAACTTACTCCAACTACACAATTCCATTGTGAGGATTAAGAAAATTCAATTACCTTCTTAAATAATTAATATATTCTATCCGTGACAAATTTTTCATCTCTTCTAATTCTTTAGCATAGTTTCCAATCTGCAGTTGTTGCAAAAACCAAAATTTTATACCAGCAAGCTAAATATTTTATGAAAGATATAGATCAGAAAATAAAAAATTAATATGTACAACCAAAGTAATGTAAAGTCATACCGGAAAGTTTATTGCAGCTGATGGACCCCGATACTTAAGAGCTGCCAGATCATAAGCTCTGGCTGCACTCTCTTCCTTACCGTAGCTACCTAGAATTTCAAACCATAAATCTAGAATTTCAAAGAGACTTGAAATTCAAACCCTATAATACATTATTACAAACAAGTAAAGTATTTGCTTACCAATATATACTGAGAAGTCCAATCATTATCCAGAATTCACGGGTGACAATAAAACAGACAAAGTACTCTAGTTAGTGTCTAGCAAAGAATAATAGTTTTGGTCTGATAGCTATATAATCATAAACCACATCTCTAGTTTTAGGTAAAGGAAAGTAAACAAATCTTTATGAAGCTAATTTTAAAACTTAACACTCTAAGCCACATGGTTATGAATTTCATTACACGACCTTAAAATGAAGGAAATCCTGTTGCTAAACGTATAAATCAGCTATAAATAATGGATTTTGAAGTAGAGCCCATGTTGCTCTGTAAAGACTAAAGTTTAGAAATCTTATAGCCAGATTAATTAAAGGAAAAAAGAAAAAATCATAAAACTGACCTTGTTTTCTCTTGCCATTCTGACCCTCTGTTCTGCAGCTGTTGTCCCACATATGGGCTTCAAATCTCCCTGTATATTTGTTTCTGTATTGAGACCCACAAAATGATATTCAAAAGTAGTCCTGGATTTATACAACATTTCAAACTGTCTGTTAAGAAAAACTAAATATAACTATATATAAACATACTTGGCGACTCCACGGTAGGCTGAAGTAAATCTTCCACTGGGGGTTAATGATGTGTCTTCTGTTGGACCGGAAGTTTGAATTTCTTGCTTCTTCCTACGTCTCTTTCTTTGTGATGTTCCATGGCTACCTGCGGACGGAAAGGCTGCACACGATTTTGACTGAATAGTCTGTTCTGATGACCAGTCATGTTGAGCACGAGGTGCAGGTTCAGGTACAGAAGGTTCAGTACTTGTAGTAGTGGCCATTAAAGTACTTTTTCTATAATTTTTGAAGTTGAAATTACTGGCCTTTCTGTTTATGCAGAGATTGCTATATAGAATATTGGGTAAGCTGGGTTCATATTCCTCCAAAGTGTTTGTATTTGTGGCCGAGGTGTGATTTAGGTCTATACTTGTAATCAGGGCTGCATATGATTTTGACCGAACAGTCTGTTCTGATGACCAGTCATGTTTAGCACCAGGTGCAGGTTCAGGTACAGCAGGTTCAGTACTTGTAGTAGTGCCCATTAAAGTATTTTTTCTATAATTTTTGAGGTTGAAGTCACTGGACTTTATGTTTCTGCAGAGATTGCTATATAGAATATTGGGTAAGCTGGCTTCATCTTCCTCCAAAGTGTTTGTATTTGTGGCCGAGGTGTGATTTAGGTCTATATTCGTAATCAGGGCTGAGTTGAGATTTGCTTTTGTATGCGGGTGCGTTCTTCTGACTGTACTGTCCAAGGAACAAGCCTGCCCTGATGGTCCTTCAACAAAACATCTCAAACAACGAGCTTTCTGGTACATATCATTATCAGCTAACCTTTTCTCATGGCATTCTGAATGTTAATGGAAAAGATATAAGTTTTTCATTACAATCTTCAATTTAGTGACCACTTATTGTGACTTAAAGTTTTCCCTTTATAAATAGTGGTGACATATAAAATAAAATTAAGAAGTTCAAGTATGGTATGTCATATAAAATTAAAGAAGCAATAGAAGAAATGAAAGCAAATACAAATTTGAATTTATCTTCCATAGCATATCTATCCATAGATATGCTAAGCTGTTAGTAATCAGGGGGAATTGTAATAGAAAGTAGAAAGTGAATTATTATCTTATCATAATGTTTATCAATGTGTGCAGGTCAAAAAGCACTAATAAGAAATCACAAGCATCTCTAATGAAAAACATGGAAACATTAATATGTAATAAAAGAATTATTATGTTAATAACAAAAGAACAAATGGGGTATTCATGTAAGTGACTACATTATATTTTCAGACAATATCCAAGCTTGGAAATGGGAGTGGAAACAATTTGAAAACCTTGACATATCATTGGTGGAGATTAATAACCTTAGACAAGTATTAAAGGACAGATTTATTCTGTTTAAGCAGGGAGGGCACAAGATTATATGGAATGGATCAAAATCAGGCTGGTATAATGTGAGGGATGGCTATAAAATAGCATCTGGGCAGCAAGAAAGAACCAAAACCCAGTTACCTATCCAATTATGCTGGAATATAGTGTGCATACCAAAGGCTGGCATCTTCACATGGGTGGCATTGCAAGGTAGAATTTTGACAGCAGATTGGTTTAGAAGAATTGGATATCAGGGCCCTTCAAGATGTTCACTATGTTCCAATAGTGAGGAGAATGTCAACCATATGCTTCTAACATGCCCCTTCTCCCTTGAATGTTGTCTGTGGCTTTGTGCTAAACTTGGTTGGATATCAATATTACCAAATGATATATTCACACTATTCAAATCTTGGCCAATTCTTTTTAGGGACAGCTTGTGTGGAAATTTTTGGATAATTTCTAGTTCAATTTTGATATGAGAACTATGGAAGGAGAGAAATAGGAGAGTATTCCAAGGGAAATCCATGTAGATAGAAATGCTTATGAATAAGATTGAAGTTGTCATTGTGGAAACAATGAACTTGAGAATTCATTCCCAAAACAACAAAACAAAATTTTATACAGGCTGGGATGACAGTATGTTCAAGAATTGGTTTGGTCTAAAAACTCCTCAAGTTATTGGGAAAGGGTGTCAAGTCAACAAACAAATTAGAGCAAATTGTAAATGGAGACCTCCAAATATTGGTTGGTTCAAACTGAATTTTGATGGAGCGTCTAGAGGGAATCCAGGTCCATCAAGAGTAGGTGGTGTGATTCACTCTTGGTAGGGAAAAACTATTGCAAGATATTCAAAACCATTGGAGATTGATACAAACAATGTGGTAGAATTTAAGGCTCTAGTGTGAGGGCTATCCCTTTGCATAGAATTGAACTTGGCAAAGGTAGAAATTGAAGGGGGTTTAGCTATTGTGGTAAATGCAATAAGAGCTAAGAAATTGTTGAGCTGGAAATTACAATCTTTACTAGATTCAGCAATAAACCTGATGGATAAGTTTGAAAATGTAATGATTAACCATATTTATAGAGAAGGCAATACAAACCATATTTATAGAGAAGGAAATAAAATGGCAGATGCATTGACAAATATGGGAGCTGATGGAAGACACTTAAACAGATAACTCCATGATGAGCAAGGCTTTATGTGGATAAGGATTTGAAGGTCATCCGAGAGGAAGAGAAGAGAGTCATTTAGGATTCTAAGAGTGGAGTGTCAAGTAAGAAGGTAGAGAAGGAAACTATGACTACTTCAAACACCATTTACAATGAGGTCCACATTGAAGAATTGGATTCACTCCCAAAACCAACAGTGGCAGATGCATCTCCAATTTTGGGAATTTAGTTTTTGTTTGTAGTGTGGTCTAGCAGCGGAAGAATACATGAGGCAAAAAGGGCAAAGATAAGGACTCTTGTTGATCTTTGGTGTTTTTTTGCTTGTATTTTTTTTACCATTATCTGTGTTTTTTAAACTCAAACTTTGCTCAATTAAACCCAAACTTTGCTCTATCATAGTTGCAGCAATAGGTGGTAGCTTCCTTTTATGGTAAGATTATAGATTTTGTTTTGGATAGCTTTAAGGTTTCACATTCTGATTCTGTTCTTCTCATAGAAGCCATGATTCTACTTGTTTTATCTTCTATTGAGGCTTCAAGAATAATTAAGTGAAAACAAAATTCAAAATGTTGGTTATACCCTAAAACAATCCTAAGAAAACTTAACTATAAAATCATTAAGTTCAAGTTCAAATTTTTAATAGAACCATACAAATTAATAATTAAGGAGCATATCATACCTGCACTATCATTTTTGCTGAAGTCTCCGAGACTAAAGGAATCATTAGACTTCAATGAACCCATGTTGTGATTTCTGCATATCACTTGGTGCCAAGAGAAAAGAAAACTCAGCCATACCCAAATCAAATCATCCTTATAACTTATTGCAATAATAAGAGTAATAGGAAACACTCAAAACATTGTCTCCTATAAACTTACTGCAATAATTAGATTAGTATATTATTTTAAAAAGTAAAGAAAATATACAAGCATTGTCTCTATATGTTTAAATATAAATATATCAACATAAGAATTGAATTAAAATACTTTCATCTTATCATGGATTAAATAAAGAAGATCCAAAATGTCAAATATAAATATATTATTTAATCATTTAAATTTAACAATGTCTCTTTTAAAGTCAATAGTGGTATTGCTTAATGGTTAAGTTATTGTAAACCTCGCCATTCATAGTTTAGGGTCAAAAGTGTTTACCCCTTTTAATAAATTATTGGAACAATATCTTTTTAAAATTATAATTATAATTATAAAAAAATCAAGATATAATGTTTTTGATAACCTGGGAGTATCCTCATGACTTAGCTTAGTGCCAAAAAAATCAAGATATAAGAATTATTATTAAAACAGATCCAAAACTACTCTTTCAACTATGGAGATACAAAAAAAAACCCATTAAAATCCAATAAAATTTGTATTGGTTATTCTATATCAACATAAATAATAATTAATTAGTCTATATGAACACAAATAATAATTAGTTTTTGATAAAGGAAAA
>VDFB02023826.1:0-17136 GCA_007258455.2 Sequoia sempervirens | reverse complement strand
GCATGGGAAGACAAAAATTTATGCGAAGGTTCATGACAGGAAAATAAGCACTTTGGCAAAAGAATCAAGTTAAGATCATTCATGGTTTGAAAGTTATTCAAGTTTTAGTTTTTGATTTTTGCCTTAGGAAACCCTTCCAAGTCCAGCTTGAGTACTCAAACGTCCTATGGCCCAAAAATTTGTGAGAAGTATGCCCAAAATTTTAATACATTGTCTTTTCTGAGAGCTTTCCTAAAAAGGTAGAGAATTGAAAACTGGGAAGGAAGAATTAATAGTTATGACCTATAAGTTATGCATTTTAAAAATGTGTTAATTTTCGAATGTGAATTTAAAGTTGAATTTCAAATTGTAATTTTTGGCGCCAAACCACCAAAACTCATATCTCAAATGTTGTTTCTGGCTCCAAACCAAAAAAAGGGTTATTTATGGGCTAGTTTCTGATTTTTGGGTAGCTTTTCGGGGAAAAGAGTTTGCATGCTGCGAAAGGGGATTTTCTATAGTTTCTGTAATTTTTCTGAAACTTCTGTAGCTTGCGTGTATCACAGTGCTCGAGGATTTGGGATCCTCTACATGTAAGATTTCCATTATTAAATAATAATAAAGTTTTCTAGTTGTGCGCATTATTTTTGTGTCTCGGGTTTGCTGCCTCGTCATATAAATATCTATGTTACACAAAAAGAACTTGAGAAAATTTGAAACCTTAACAATTTGAATGCTTTAACCATAATAGAAAGAAGAAACCAAACATACTCATTCATAAGATATAAATACAATAACCTCAAATTAAAACTTTAAAAATGTCACAACTCTTCTCAACTTTGAAAATTCTCTTCTAAAGGCTTGATAATGATAATTAAAATTGTTATAATCTGAGACTTTTGAAGAATGATAGAAATCTGTCAATTATAGCCATTAATTCTCATATGGGTGAAGTCATAGAGTCTCTCATGAGCTACTACCCATTTGAATATGGAACACCCATTTGAATATGGAACATTCATATGTTTTGAAAGGACCTTGATCAATGATGAACAAATTATTAAACACTAGTATAATAACATTTGAACAAAAAAAACCTTCAAATTTGTGTTATGATGGAGAAATGCGCTACAATGTCACCTATTCAACTAATTTTGAGTCAATTAAAAAAGTACCAAGGGAAACTTGAGCTAAATTGAGGAGTAAGCCGAATGAATTGCTTCAAATTCATTTTAGGATTGGTGTTACAATAGTGCATGAGCATAGCTTGAAGAAATATTACATTATAGAAACCATATTGTAAGGAAACATAACACTGCAACCAAATGGTGAAATCTATCGTGAGCCCACTAATATTATTTTAATCAATCATATGCTCAAATAAAATGCAAGTTCATTCGGGCTAGTCCTCGTGGATGACATATGGAAACAAAGTGTAGGTTTACCACTATTTACAAGAGATAATAAGGGGGACCAAGAAAGAACACGTTTACACCTTTACACTTGAAAGTTGCCTACACCATGGAGTACCAATACGATGAGATCAAAAGTGGCCACGTGGACACAAGAGGGGACCACCAATGGAATTAATAACTATAAGAAAACAAAGACATATTTTGAATGCTTAAAGAGGTGGGTTTAATAGGCAATAAGAACAAATGGGTTGATAACATGATGACGCTTGAGAAATGAAAACCACGAGTTAAGTGAAACCTAACAAGCTCAACAAGCCACCAATAAATTAGAAGATTAGGGAAATAGAAATAAGGCAATGAACATTTAGTATTTTAGGAACCTTAGCCCTAGATAATTTCCACTCTCAAGCTTTAAAACAAATGCAGAGCATAATAGATCCCAAGTTCTTGGTTCTATTTTCTTGTTCCTCTTTAGCTTGTCATTCTTTACAATTTTTTCTAAATTATTTCCATTGAAATTTCCCTTTTGTACTTTCTATATGGGTGAGTGTGTAATCGTCTATCTCTTTTCATAATTCTTTTTATATTTTTTCTTAGTGATGATAACTATTGATTAATTTTTTCACCCAATTATTTTTAGTTGCAAAGATGGTTCTTTTATTGAAACATAGTATAAACTTGTTTGCATGATCTTCCCCCTCCTTCATGAAGTCTACATAGGGATACGAGACATTTGAACTTAGCCTTACACTTTACCATAGAGATACTCACACTGATATATATATATATATGAAATGTAAGTTACATGGATATAATAATGACATTTTTAATATTGAATCTTTGGAGATATATATAAACACATATAAATGAGAATTTTCATGGTTATGTGATTTTGAATTATAGAAAATAAAATTACAATTTAAAACTTTATAAATGAAGTATAATTGGACACTTTTGATTGCTTAGAAAATTATTAATAAAACTGAAATTCAATATACTTTATGCTAGTATTAGAAATTAATTAAGATGTAATTAATATATTTTTTTTCATAATATTTAAATTTACTATTATGATATTTTGCATCTACTTATTTGAAAATAACATTATTTTCTTTAGAATGAAACAAGATATTAATTGACATGGATAGAAATTTATTTCACTTGCATGAAATTATTCTTACTTATTCTCTATTGTTTTATTTGAATTTGAAGTTCTATTCTTGGATGAAAAATCAATAATTGGAATGGAAGCTAATAAATTGAATTTATACTTTTATATTCTTAGTTTATTTACTTGGATTTGAAGTTGTTGCTTCTCATATGAAGCCAATCATTAATTAAGATGGAAGTAATATTTTTTTAAAGTTTTATCCTTCCACCTCAAATCAAATATGACTTTTTTATTTTCCATATTGTAGTTTATTTTTACATTATATCTACTCACTCACATGAATTTAAATTTGTATTCTCTCACATAAAAAGAAGAGTTAAGAAGTAAGCAATATCTTTTATTTCTACCATAAAAATAAAGAAAAATATTTTTGTCTTCTTTATCATAAAATAAATGATTATAACTTATTTATAATTACTTCATTGATATCCTCTCACATTAGAAAAAACCATTAATTAAGACTAAACAATTTCTTTTATTTCTACCATAAAAAATAAAGAAAAACATTCTTGTTTTCTTTATCATAATATAAATGATTATAGTCTATTTATAATTATTCTATTGATATCCTCTCAAATAAAAAAATGGCTATAGAAAAATTTACCTCCAACAATTCCATCAACAATTCACTGTGAGAAATTTTTCACGTAGTGAACTGTCATGACGGTGAATTTTACCACGGGAATTATTGATGGTGAATTTTCTATCTATGAATTGCTGGCGGTGAATTTACCAGATGCCCAAAAACCACTTAAGTGAAACCTAACAAGCTCAATAAATCACCAACGAATTAGAAGATTACATAATGTAAAAAAAAATTAATATTTAATTTTTTAGGAACTTAAATGAACCATAAGTAATCTCCACACTCAAACCCTAAAAAAATGTAGAGAATAATAGATCCCAACATCCCTAGTTCTACTATCTTGTTCCTCTTTGGGTTGCAATTCTTTACAAATTTCACTAAATTATTTTTGTAGACATGAAAATATACTAATTGACATTGTGCATTTGATCTTGACTTACTAACATCATTCTTCCTATTTAATTAAATAATCAATTTATTTGATTAAAACTCTAATGTTCATCCATTAAATTAAATAAATTAAGACCTTATTTGATTTAATCTAACACATTCCTTTTAATTAAATAAATTAAGACCTTATTTGATTTAATCTAACACCATTCCTTTTAATTAAATAAATCAAATATTTATTTAATTAACCTATTATCATATTCCTCTCATATCTGATTTAAATAAATCAACAAATCTAAATCAAATAAGTCACATCAGCTAATCATCTTTAAATTAATCAAATCCTGATTAATTTAATCATATCACTCAAATCCTCTAGAAAATGCAAGTTGCACATGAAAATAGATTTAATTCATTTATTAAATCTCTATTTTCCCTCACATGGCATCAAAAAGGGAATATTCCTCCAAGTTTGAAATCTCCCCCCAAACATGATTTGTCCCTCCAACATTGCATTTTTTAATCATTTTCTTGTCCCCACTCATCTTGCCTCTCAAATTCAAATTTGAAACTCCCTCTCTTGAGCACATTTCCCAAATCTTGCACAACCATCATCCATTCATGGCTTGACAAGTGGCATCATGCCATTGGATGAATGTTAGTCCCACATTGCCCAAATTTGGACATTCATCCTTCAACTTCATCCATAAATGAAGAGCTCCTCTCCTCATTTGATCATCCACATTCCAAGTAAAGTGACCATGCTAAAATACTTAGCCATTTTCATCCATCATTTGAGTTCTTAGCTAGGTTGTTTTGCAGATTTGGCTTGGAGTCTCCATCATTCATCATCAAAAGTGGATCAAAGTTCATCACCATTCATCATCAAAGCTTGCAAAAGGAGTTGGGAAAGGGCCAATTTCCACATCAAATTGGCACCAACTCCCCCATAAGATCAAGAGTTTGCATATTCTCAATAGGATTTAGCTTATTTTCATCTTCTTTCATTGTGTTCTTGTCTTATTTCTATTTTGAATATGGTTAAATGGATTCTATGGGGAATCTTTATTCTAACTTGCATTTGATCTTATAAATGTGTTTGTTCATTGTGTTTTGTAGGTATTAGGATTTAGGTTCACATTTTGGTGCTAGAAGGATGGCATGATTCCATTTATTCTAACATTCTTGTGAAAATTCTGCATTTTTGTTGACACACAGGAAATCACAGCTCATCAAAGATTACTATTTTGCTCAGTTTTGTCAACGCAGTGCTTATCATCAGATTGTTAACATCGCTTATTTTACCGGGCTCATCCCTTCGGCCAAAATAAATTCAAACTAAGGGCCGCTGGACTGACTCATCTCAACCCTCGCTTCTTCAAAAATTTCAAAACTCCAACGCTTTCAGAATAATACCGCTAGACTTTAAAGAGACACCGTAAGCCTTCCGTCCCACACGTAGCCGTAATTAACTCCGATAAAGCTGGCATATAAGAGCCGACAAATGGAAGGAAAATAGCAATGTCTTCACGAGTTGCAAATGTTGGAAAACAAGAAAAGGGAAAAAAAAGTTAACATTTAGCATGTGCTTTAATTAATGATTTCTTTTTCCTTTGTTTTCTGCTTTTTAATTTCTTTATTTTTTTCCAGAATCTAACTATTTCTTCTTTGTAGGTTGAAAACCAAAAGGAAAGGAAAAAGGAGCATGATGATGATATTTTATCTAATCAAAGTGTTTTTTAACACTTAAGTGTTTTTTAACACTTAAGTGTTTGTTTAACACTTCTTCAAAGAATTTGTCATCTTTTTCTTTCTTTAGAACACTAGCTTTCATTTGGGTTTAAAAAAGGATTATTTTTGTTTATTACTCACAAATGGATTTAAAAAGAACCTTAGGATCTACAACTTACTAGATTTTTATGGATTAAGCAATTGAACAAATTTCACACTTCATCTTGAAAGCGAAATGAACTCATCATTGCTTTGAGGGCTTAAATGTGAACAAGTGCTTTTCAGAGCTTGTAATATTTTCATAAATTAATTTTACAAAAGACATGCAGCACTTCTCTCACGGTTAGATCTTTGGAGAATCAAAGTATTTTGGTGACATAAGTTGCATAAAATATTGCCTCCACACTTCGATTTGGGTCTAAAATTAAACAAAATCTTGTGTGAGTGTGAGTTAGGTATATTGCGTGTGTTCTCCCTTTGTTTCTAAATGAAGGTCAATCGAACCATGAATGTGCTTGCTCGCTATTATTGTCTACCTTTAGAGGCAATTCGCCTAAGAGACACATCCGGAAGAGAACTCGAAGGTGACTCCAAATCCAGCTTTTTCATTTGGGGCTTCAGATATATAAATGGTGGATAAGGACTAAACTGGCCAAGTCCTCATGGTATGTAGGCCTTACTGCATGTCTTTCAGAATGGGGTACTACCGTAAAATGTATAAGAGCCCCTAGTAGGATTGATTAAAGCCTTTAGTGGCTTGCTGGACACTCACAAGGTGCCATGTCCCCAATGTTGTGTCATTAAGAACCTTGTTTGTAGTTGCCAACCAGTCCATCCAACGAGTTTATCAAAGTGGTTCATTGGAACTTAGATTCCAAAAAGTTACTTGCCATGTCCGATCTTGGTTGAAATATAGAGGTTAAGATTTCATTCTTAACATACCTTTATATTTTACCCTTGGTTGCATGTAAAGTCATCTCTTCTACTACTAAGGGCATGAGGCAAGCCCACCAAGAAAAACGTACCAATTGAGCTAGGATGTTACATTGCTTGTTTGAAAACACATGCTTGTTCGTAAAAATTGGAAAACAAACACTTAAACATGATCATGCAAATTTCAAACCCATTTTGATAGAGAAAATACCTTTTGACAAATTCAAGTGTTCTAGCTTGCCCTTGGGATTATTTCCTTAGAGGTTTCTTAGCACTTGAATTTATATCATCATTTTCTCTAACTAGGGTTAACCTAGGAAATCCCTTTGCCTCAATTTCTTGGAACTCCCACACAACACTTTATGGGAAGAAAAGGAATTTTGACATATGACATCTTTAGTTTGAAACATAATCAAGAAAGTGTATTTGGTAAAAAGAAGTCATTAAAAGCAAAGATAAGCAATTGAGCCCCACACATGTCTTTTCAATGATTTCTCACAAGGTCAAGATACAAAAACCCAAGAAAAGGAAACTTAGCCCAAAACAACATCAACAAAGACTCAAAGGTTATATGATTTTAGAGAAAAGTTGTTGGCTAATTTCTATAGACATGCTTCAAGAGACAACCCCACTTTATATTCATTTTACTACACACAAAATCCAAGATTGTTTCAAGGGATTGGATACCTTGCTTAGGGCATAACATGTTCTTCAATACCTTGGTCTTGTTAAACAAAAGTCTAAACTAGGGTCATTCTAAGATCAAAACAAACATTCATCCATCAAAAACATCATCAACCATAAACATCTCACCAACATTTTGAGAAAATCTTGACACAACTATGCTAGGCTCCTTTGGTAGACATCAAAACTTTTCAAACATGAGACTTTGAATTCTTCAAACATCAACATCAAACTTGTTCAACTCAAGTGTGTGTGAATGAATCCTTTTTCACATGCTTAGTTGAATTATCACTTTGTTCAAATTAGTGGTGGATAGATGCATCCTTCTCCCATCACTAAATTGGATTATCTTTTGGTTAGATTGTGAGTGGACACATCCTATTCTCACTCCTAAATCAAATTATCCTTTATGAGCATTAGTTATCTTTTTTAGATCATCATCCAAACATCTTGGGGATATCTCTTGCTCAAACATCAACATTCAAAAGACAGAATTCAAAAGTCTAAACATCAAACAAACATAAGAGCAAACCCAAAGTACCTAGCATCACATCAAGATTTTCAATACAAATTCAAAACATCCATTCTCATCCATATATCATACACCTTTCATCTTCACATCTTTGATCTTTTACACATCCTAGTTTTTTCTCTTTTATGGTTTGAACAAGATCACAACACAAGAAGAACATGGAGTTAAATCAAGAAACATCAAACACAAGTGAGCTAAGCCAAAACATTCTAGAAATCCAAGACACACCAGACCTCACCATCACTACACACGATCCACAAAAAAAGGTCTTGGTGGAAGACATCACACCAACATAACTAAGTGAGGAAGAAGTTCTTGAGATGCTCAAACAACCAAAACTACAAAATTTTCTTCGCACAATGACTAAAATAGATCCATCAATTCTCAACACTGTTGAGGATGTGTTTCTTGTACCAAATGACCAAAACACCCTTCTGCAATCAACCACTCCCATTACCACCATAGAACCTACTATCAACGAGGATGATACCCTCTTCAATACACATTCACTTTACAACCCACTTGGATTGATTGATACATCTGAGGTTCCTTACCATACCACCTCATCATTTTTCCTTGACACGCAAGTGTCTAGACCTTTGGTACAAGCAAGCCCATCCGAAATAGAGAGACCTTACAGATTTGTCTCCTCATTTGCACAAGAAAATTTTCCACCATTCAAACCATTCACACCTCCCACTACGTCAACACTATATTTTGGTTTAGGGATCTCCCCTTTACCTAAAAATCCACCTTTCCCTAACATAAATCGCCCCATCCAAATCAATTCATTCAACCAAGGGGGTACATCACATCTTTCAAACACACCATCCACATCAAACCAACGCATGATAGCTAATCAAAATATGGTTTCTCAAAGACCCACTATTTCGCTCATCTCTACCATTCCTACCACTTCACCTAGTCCCACCATTCCTATCACTTCACCCATCCCAAACGCACCTATCACCACATTCGCTCCAAACACTACATCCACTATACCTCAAACTTCCACTACCCCCTCCACACCCCTTACATCGCAACCTACCACCACCATTGCTCTAAACACATCTCAAACCACCACCACTCCATCCAACACAATTCCAATTCCACCACCACCACCATTGCAACCAAGCCAAGTAGGCCATTACAACGCGGCATTCAAAGCATACCAACAATTGCTCCAACAATATCAAACAATTTAGCAAGCATCTATAGCCACGCACGCTTCTCAAGCTTCACAACAAAATCAAGCTCAAACATCGCTGTAACAACAACAAGCACAACTAGCAGCACAAGCCCAAGCTTTGTTGCAACAACAACAACAAGCTGCACAAGCTACACAAGCTGCACAAGTTGCTCAAGCTGCTCAAGCTACACAAGCCGCACAAGCTGCTCAAGCTGCAAGAGATGCCCAAGACGCCCAAGCACGAGCACAAGAACAAGCACAATACTTTGCACAACAACAAGCAGCCCAACAACTCGCATATCAACAAGCATTAGAGCAATACCAAGAGCAACAAGAAGCAGCACAGCAAGCCCTAGCTGACCAACAACAAGCGTTGTGGGACCAACAACAACAAACACATCAACAAGCTCTATTCGCGCAACAACAACAAGATCAACAACAAGCATTGTTGAAAGCATACATGGCACAACAAGCAAACATTCCACCCATTCAAACACCCACTCCACCCCCCAGAACACCTTCATTCCACCTCCTGATCCACAATCGGACGTCACGGCACAAATAAAATTTTTGTTACAACAAGTGCTTGACCTTCAATAAGGAAGGACACCAAAACCATAAAAAAACCTATGTCCTTATCCATTTGATAGGAGCATAGTAATGAAACCGTTCCCAAAAGGGTTTGAGATCCCTAAATTTGACAAATATCATGGAACGTGTAACCCTGAAGATCACATCAGGGAATTCCAAGTACATTGCATGGAGGTGGCTTATGATGAAACATACTTGATGAGGTTATTCCCAAGAAGCTTGACTGGAAACGCTATTGATTGGTTTTCTCGACTTTCTGGAATAAAAAAATTCTAGGAAATCATAGATGCCTTCATACAAAATTATTCCTTCAACACTCCCATGGAGGTTAGCTTACAGGAATTATCAGCTCTCAAACAAGGAAAAAATGAATCATTTGGTGCTTTCTTACAACGATGGTGATCCAAAGCTAATCGAAGCACGTGGTCCATGCCTGAAGAGCAGCAAGTAGGAACTATCATTGCAAATCTTGATGGGCCCTTGGCCTTCCACCTCAAAATTCAAAACATCACCACTTATGACCAGTTGATCCCTAGGGCACTTAATATCGAAAGAGCCCTTGCCACACAGGGATAAACTTCATCATATCAAGAAAGTTGCTCATCATCCAGTTATCATGAAAAACCACAAACATGGGCAAAGAATCGTAATGTAACTAACGATGGTTTTGTTGATGCCAAAGTTGTCATTAGTACCCCACGACAGAACAATCCACCACCCCAACAACAACAACACCAAAATACCAATCAAAGCAATCAACAAATCAACACTGTGGCCCAACCATCCCATAACCAAAACACAAACAACACTGATAATCATAGAGGACCACAAATAAATAAATTCTTCCTAAAAGGAAAATACACACCCCTTTGGGAACCTACTAAAGCACCATGAAAAGATTGGTAGAGGAAAGTACCGATAAACGGTCAACTTTAATAATTACAGAGGACCATAGCAAAACAAGTTCTTCCCCAAACGAAAATACACACCCCTTGGGGAACCTGCTGAAGCAATCATGAAAATATTGGTAGATGAAAAATTGATAATGGTCCCTACACATAATAATTATCAAGAACCATCAGTCAAGCCACCATGGTATAATGAGAATTATCTTTGCGACTTCCACAAACTCAAGGGACACATGACAAACAACTGCATGAGGCTCAAAAATCTAATTCAAGACCTCATAGATGACAAAATCATAGATGTGGAAGCACCATCAAGAAACAAAGATCTCAAGATTTACACGAATCCGATGCCGAATCATGGTAACAAAGGAAACAAAGATCAAGACAAAGGAAAAGGGGCTTATAAAAATGTCAACCACACATACGAGGGTGTTGTTGCTTGTTTAGACGAGTTTTGTGGAGTCATCACCATCAAAGGGGCCCAAGCCGATTGTGGAGTCACCACAAGAGGTGGAAAGGTTACCATTTCAGCACCATCCCAACCAAGCAGAAATTCCACATCCAATCCAAGGTCTAACCCTAGTGGCTATAATGTCTTGGATCAATTGAAAAGAACCCCTGCACATATCTCCATCATGGAGTTACTCAAAATCTCATCTGCACACAAAAAGATTCTAGAAGAAGCTTTGGCGTCACCTACTGTCCCTGCAGATCTAGATGCAGAACAATTCCAAGCTATGGTCGCAAGTATCAACACACCTAACATTCTTACATTTTCTGAACAAGAATTCCCCACACAACCATCTCACAACCGTGCGCTTCATCTAGAGGTGTACGTAAATAAAAAGAAAGTCAAGAGAGTCTTGGTGGATGGAGGTGCAGGCTTAAATATTTGCTCCTTAAAGCTTCTAAAGAATTTGAACATTTTAGAGGATTCAATTGACAAAGGAAAAGGCATCACAATAAGAGCATATGATGACCAGGAAAGGGTATCCCAAGGCACCATTCAGCTTCCTGTCCAGGTTGGACCCACCATCATGCAAACCAACTGTCAGGTCTTGGACCTCGATTTACCATACAACATTCTCCTAGGGCGACCATGGATACATGCAATGCAAGCTGTAGCTTCAACCTTTCATCAATGTGTGAAATTCACACATGAAGGTCAAGAGGTTACTATCCATGGAGATCCTGAGCCATTTGCCTACTGCAAAAATCTAGAGGCAAAATACTACAAGATCCCGCAAGTACCCAAGAACGATGAAGGCCCATCAACACCTTACATGGATCCCGCCACTCTCACTTCTGCGACAGAGACACCCTCCACCCCCGCCATCCCTGCCTTTTCTGATATCAAAGTCATAATACAAGATGATGGTTGTGGAAACTATTCAATGCCTAAGAATGCTTTTGTAGTAGGAGAGCTACCACAATCTCCTAGATCAAGAGGACGACCACAATCACAAGAAGCTTCAACATCTCAAGGCTCCTATGAACAAAACCCCACCTTCACAAGTGGAGGAGATCTTGGTCAGGAAACATTAGAGGGGGACTCATTCCCTTCTATCAAGATGATACACCGGCAAATGAGTTTTATGGACAAAAAGAGAAACAAACGATGAAGGTGATGCTCTAATGGATATAACCTAACTAAGGTTAGGTCAAGATAATAACTGCATTGCTCCATTATAACTGAGAGAAGCAAATGAAAAAATTCATACTATCATCCTAATTCTAAGGGTAACTATATTTGGTCAAGGTGCTCCATGGTGTGAATCCTAACTCTCCTCAGAGTCCTGAAGCTACCTAATAATCCTCCATGACTTTAGAATGTTCCACTGATTTAACTCTGAGTCACCGTAAATAGGATCACCTTTTACTATTTGAGGATAAAGCTGTCCTATAGATTAGCACCTTATCTTATGAGTCTGAAAACCAAAGCAATGAAATCTGATTAGTCTATCCCCAACTGATTGATTACGACCAACGAGGACCACCAATTCTTGACATGTTTGAAAACGATGAGGCGCTCTCAGAATTCATGGGACTTAGGGATGAAATTCCATGTGGGGATCATAAGGCAGGTTTCATCATAGAGCTGGATACACATGCATACTATGGAGAAACGATTGAATCCCTCAGTCGCAAAAATAAAAAATTGAGAATAATCTCCAAGTCCTTGAGTGAAAACCACCTTGTGGCACTCTCCGACTCTAAAAAAGTAAAAAGAAAGGACGCATCCAATGGTGAAAACCTCTCTGAGGCGCCTGAGGATGGGGGATTCAATCTTCCTCTTATAGCTATACACCAAGAAAAGTCAGCTATGCTAGCAGAAAAGTGCAACCCCATCAATCTGGGAACACAAGAAACTCCTCATATTACATTCTACGCTGAGTCATTATTATGCAAAGAACAGGAGGAGTTGGCTACCTTCTTAAAGGAGAGGAAGATAAACTTTGCATGGACCTATGCTGATATGCCAGGATTGGATCCAAAGGTAGTGGTTCATCACTTAGCAGTTTATCCTGAAGCTAAACCTGTAAAACAGAAGTTGAGAAAGATGCACCCACAGATTGCTCTATTAGTCAAGATGGAACTCCAGAAACTACTAGAGGCGGGATTCATACGAACGATCGCCTACCCTGAGTGGGTCTCCAATCTAGTACCGGTTTCAAAACCAACTGGGGGCATAAGAATCTGTACGGACTTTAGGGACTTGAACAAGTGGTAAGCAAAGCATCTAAGGTTTGCTTGCACCAACTTACTAGAATACTTCTCTTTGTCTTCATCCAAGAACCTGATAGCTTTAAGGTTCTAATTTGACTTAGATCATTAACTAAGCCTTGCTTTAACTCTGTTACAAGAGTCTCTCTCCTTGTGCTTCACCTTGGAGGACTTAACACCTTTTGAATTTGCAGTCTTCTTCCCAACACCTAGAAGGATCTAAGTCCCAACTTCATTACCAGACTTGAACTACTTGCAGGGGTGTTAGAGACATTGTTTTCTTGCATTTCACATTCAATTGAATGCATCTTGGAGAGTCTTTAGTCTTCAAACTACCCGATCTCAAGAATTTGCTTTGGTGAGGCCTAATTCCTAATAGCCCTTACCAATCACTTTTATGCCTTTCTTGCTTAAACTTGTCAAACAACCTATCAAATAAAATTCACTTCCAGAAACCCTTTTTGGACCTTTAAATGTTTCACAGAGTGTTAGACCCCTGTCTCATCCATACAGTGGATTCCTACAAACAAGGGCAAAATGGCTAATTGACCTAATTCTTAGGGTTTCAGAGATCTCTTGCTAATTTCTCACACCAGTGGATTTTTCAAGCCTCAACCCTTCTAGTATCCCTGTGTTTGGTCATGTCCCACCTGGAACTGTATTTTTTGCGTATAATACTTGTAACCCCTGCCTAAGTTCTTCCAATTTTCTCTATCAAACTCCTAACCGGACTGTCCTAGCTCGCCTAGGGTTTGATTTTATAGATCCTTGCTCCATTCCCTATACTTCCTACTTCTAAATATTTACAAGTACTTGGCTCCCTTGTCATTTCAATCTAATTTCAGGGAGATCCCGTGGTTAGATATTATGGGGGAGCCATGCAAAGACTGACTGTTCAAAAACTACAATTACAAACCTCTAGACTCTAAACTGTGAATTCAAGACAACAAATCTACTTTAAGCAACTAGATTACATAATGAAATATACTTAAAACTATTCTAAGAACTCAGTTACGGTGCTAAATCAGTATTTACAATGCCTTTGATAACTATGTTTCTCAAGACACACGGGTAAACACAAAAAATGCAGCCAATTCACTATTCCTTCACACCAAAATTTGATTACAATGCAATCTAACTGCTGTCTACGAGCCATCACACCTATTTAGATGCCTTTTCCATGTTTCAAAGGATGGTGATCGATCCCACATTCCTAATTTCAAGGGAATCCAATATAACTAAGTTGCATGCAATTCCACAAATGTTGTCATGCAACTTTACAACAACATTTTGCAACTTATCACTATGTCATGATCCTAAATCTTAGGACCTCTCCCTCCTTGATTCCAAGCAACCAACATCTTAACTGCCTCTTGTCATCTTCTAACAACAAGGATGTGGTTATAACACATTTAATGCTCAACCTTCCAACATAAATTGTCCAAAGCTAAATAAAGCAACATTTAACAACAATGATTAACTAAGATGACATTAGTCCTAATGACTAACTCACCACACACAAACAAGACCTTCTAAGGTCCAAATTAAACACACTAAAACCCTAACTTGGCTGAGGTCAGGTA
The DNA here is from genome assembly GCA_007258455.2 of Sequoia sempervirens. Lineage (NCBI taxonomy): Eukaryota > Viridiplantae > Streptophyta > Pinopsida > Cupressales > Cupressaceae > Sequoia > Sequoia sempervirens. The sequence goes on along the minus strand of VDFB02023826.1, from coordinate 2,720 downwards.
CAAGCCAAAATTTGATCATAACAAACTGGATTTTAGCCTAGGTGCTCCTGCACCATCCTCCCCAAAATAGAAGATTTCAATCCACCCTTGGATTGAGCAAGTTGAGATCAATGCCCAACTTCTTGAACTTTGATTCCTTGATCCACACTGCATCAGCATCAGATTGACCATGCCTTTTAATCAGATGTTCCTTGTATTCTTTGGTCCTAGTCTTCTTGTAGACCCCGTATCCAATATCTTATCAAATTGTTTGAATGTAACAAAGGGTGGTAGTTTGAGTTCTTCCACCTTGGATGACTTCATGGGAGAGTCCGATCCATGTTTGGTGGTGGTCCTCTATAATGTGAACTAGATCTCAAGAATGTTAAAATAGGATAGTCCACCATTATCCGGTAACTGCACCTTGAAAGCATTGTTTCCATATTTCTCCAAGATAGGACAGGGACCTATCCTCTTCATTTGCAACTTATGAGGGACTCCTTTCTGCAGTCTAGACTTTTTTAAATGCACCATCACCAAATCTCCAACATGGAACTGCACTTCTCTTCTATGCTCATCCACCTTAGTCTTATGCTTTATGGTATTTTTTGCTAATTTTTTTTTGACTGTGTCATGAATCTCCTGCATTACATAGGCAAAGTCATCATCATATCCACTTCCCTTGACTCCATCCTTCAACTCTCTCAGCTCATAGATTCCTCTAGGATGTAGTCCATAGACAATTTCAAAGGGACTCTTCCCTATTGATCTGTTGACAATATCATTATAGGCATATTCAGCTTGCCCAATCAACTGATCCCATCATATTCATACTCCTTGGTCAAGCACCCAAGAGGTTTTCCAAGGTCCCATTTACAACTTCATTCCTGACCATCAAGTTTGGGGATGGTGATAAATCCAAAGGACAGATTGGTGCCCATTCTTTGCCAAAGAGTCTTCCAAAAATGACTCATAAACTTGGTATCTCTGTCTGAGACAATGCTGATTAGTAAGCCATGAATTCTGACTATTTATTTGAAGAAAAGAGAGGCTATTTGACTGGCATCATTGGTTGTTTTGCAGGGTACAAAGTGAGCCATTTTGCTGAATCTGTCCACAACCACATAAACACTGTCCATGCCTTGCCTTGTCTTGGGTAACCCAACTACAAAGTCCATACTCAAGCATTCCCATGGCCTAGTAGGAATAGGCAGTGGTTGGTATAGGCCTGCATTTGAAGAAGTTCCCTTGGCCTTTTGACACACCATACAACTCTCCACATACCTCCTGACATCTAGGTTCATCCTTGGCCAATAGTAAAACCTCTGGACAAGTTCTTGAGTTTTGGTGATCCCAAAATGACCACTCAATGCACCATTATGCTTTTCTTGTATCAAGTTCTCTCTAATAGAACCTCTAGGAACACATAGTTGATTCCCTTTAAACAAAAGATCACTTTGCAAAGTATATTCAACATATTTACTATGAAAGTGATTCTTGTATTCAACACATACCTTATAGATGTCTGCAAAATCTTCATCATCTACATATAGATCCTTGAAATGATCTATCCCCATGCTCTTCAACTGAATTTCCTGAATTGTGAGGACTCTTCGCTTCAAGGAATCTACCAATCTATTGAGATCTCCTTTCTTGTGCCTGATATTGAAGGTGTGCTGCAGGCATTCCACCCACTTCTATGTGTTCCCTGGTGGATCAACTTCTCTTGTAGAATTGTGAAACTAAGTGCTGCCAATCAATACACTATGAATTTTCGGGAAGCAAGTAGTGCCTCCACTTCCTTAAAGCTTGGACCAATGCATACATCTCAAGGTCATAAGAAGAATACTTCTTCTTGGCTTCACTTAACTTCTCTGAATGAAAAGCCACTGGTCTGCCCTCTTGACTGAGAACAACTCCAATAGCTACATTGCTTGCATCACACTCAATGGTGAATAGCTTCTCAATGCTTGGCAACACCAAAACAGGTTGGGTATCTATCTTTTCCTTCAACAACTCAAAACTTTTGTTAGCTTGCTCATTCCATACAAACTGGGTTTTCATGGCTCCTTTAATGGTATCCAACATGGGAGCACAAATAGCACTAAATCACTTTAACTTCTATAATATTGATAAAGACCATGGAAGCTTCACTGCTATTGTCTTTGAGGTAGGCCACTCCGGTGATGGCTCACTGTCGCTATCCATCTTCAAGTTTCCATGTGATAGCACAAATCCAAGGTACACTAGCTCTGTTTTGATGAACTCACACTTTTCTAAGTTGATCATCAACTTCTCCTCCTGTAGCTTCTTGAAAATCAACTCTATATGTTGGAGGTGCTCTTCTCTTGTTCTACTATAGATTAGTATATCATCAAGATACACCACTACAAATTTTCCAATGTAGTCTTTGAGGATTTCATTCATAAGTCTCATGAATGTGGAGGGGGCATTAGACAGTCCAAATGGCATAACTAGCCACTCATAGAGACCCTCATTGGTTTTGAAAGCTGTTTTCCACTCATCTCCCTCATGTATCCTAATTTGGTGATAACCACTCTTTAAATCTATCTTGGTATAGTACCTAGCTTCACCTAGACAATCCATGAGATCTTCAATCCTAGGGATGGGAAACCTATACTTGATGGTTATCTTGTTTATTGCCCTGGAATCAGTACAAAGCCTCCATTCTCCTCCTTTCTTAGGTGCTAAGATAGTGGGTACTGCACATGGACTAATGC
>VDFB02023825.1:0-28620 GCA_007258455.2 Sequoia sempervirens | reverse complement strand
TCTATATTTTGCAAAATATTAAAAAAAAGACGATAGGTTTTATTTATTTTTTTGTTTGGTCTTATTTGAAAAGCCTTTTGGCTTAAGGCGGCCATGGCCACACAGGGGTCCATGGGCCTCCCTATGGGCTTCATTCCACAAAGGCCACGGCCCTTGTGGAGCCGAGCTCCCTTCCGTGGGGCGGTGGTGGAAGGGTTAAATCCTGTTCACCCCTACTTTAAACCCTGTTCACCCCCACTCCATTTATGATTATTTTATAATTTATTTTTTCTTTTTAGTAAAAACAATTTAAATAAATTTTTTTCTTATATTTTGTTCTATAAAATTAATTTAAACATATAGATATATATTGTTTTTATTTTTATTTTTTTAATATTTTATTTTTTCAATTTTATTTTAAAATTAATCATTAAAATACTCTTTTATTTTGGACAAGATAGCAATAAAATCATCTTTATATACATGCTTCCTTAAAAGAAACTATTTCAAATTTATGGTATGATACATGATTATTTCTTTATGGTATAAATTTAATTATATTCAAATATACTTATTTCTTTCCTTCAACAACACATCTATTTAATAATAATCTATGGTATTTACTTCCTCCACTTCAACCATATCAGTTTTTAGGAATTTGTTTATTATGCTCATCAAAGAGACAAAAGACTCATTACAACAGTTAGAAGTACAAATACATTTACCTTTTTTTCTTTTCTTTTTTGGCTTTAACAAGAATACAATCTCCATTTTTTTTAAAAAAGTACCTATATCAATCTCTACATACAACAAAATAACAAGAGGATGAAATAGGAAGTTTATTATATCCTCTCTAACATTACTTATACATTCTTTCTCCTTTTAACAACATAGTTACAGTTATGTGTTTTAGGCTTTGTCATAAGAGTAAACAGTAATACAAAATAAAACATATGTAGATACATTTCATTACTATGAGACAATCTTCATTTACCATCTTCAAGAATAGGGTAGAGGAATCCTCGAACAACAAGCCACTAACAACCTGCTAAAACCTTCAAGCCCATTATTTGAAAGCCCATTATTTGTTTTGAAGAAATAAGTAAGATTATGCCAATGGAGGAGAGCAAGATCTCCACCCAACCTTCTTGGCATCATCAAACTATTCTAAGCTCTAGCCAACCCCCAAACAAGGAGAGAGCACCCAACCCAATATTCAAACAACCGCCCAAAACCAACAACAAGAACATTTTCCAACATGTTGCATGAAAACCCATAAGAAATACTTGCCAACAACCCCAAACTCTAACACATTTTTTTTTTCTTATCCCAAAAACCCATAATCCCCAAAAATAAAGTCACACACAACTCAAAATTTTCATACTATTTTCAACAAAAAAACTAAACAATAGTCAATAAAACCAATACAAACAAAAATTCATGACAAGACATGTGAAAGGAGTTGATACAACTTATCTCTCAAGCTGATTTCTCTTTTCCTTTGCACCTCCCTCTTCTTCCTCCAAACCCTCTTTTCTAACTTTAAATTCACCTCTTTTTTTCCCCAAAACTCCCAAAAAAACCAGCATGAAAAAAACAATGAATACTTGGCAACACTTTCTTTCCATTTCTTCTCCCACCATCCCCCAACCACCATGTCCTCTTTTTCATTTAAGAGGCATGGTGTTCACATGGATTTTTTCATACTCTCATTTTCGTTCCTAAAAAAAAAATGAATTTAAAAAGGTTCAAAACTCATTTTTTATGTAATTTATGGGCTCAAAAAGATGTCTAACCCTTGGGTGCACACTTAGGACTTTCAAAAACACAATTATAAACAAAATTTAACACTTAGAAACACTTTTTAATTCACTGGCAAATATGCCCTTTTGAACAAACATAAAATATCAAATAACCAAGTTAACAATAGCCTAGAGGACAACTTACAATATAACTATCACATTGACATCAAACACACTTTTTCCCATGAAAATATCAAGTAACACACTTTTCCCCAAGAAAATATCAAATAACAAAATTATCCATAACTTGAATATTAAAAGACAATTTACAGTATAAACTATCACATAAACATCAACAAAACAACATGTCAACAAATGAAGTGTTTTAATAGGGTTTTGGTGTCTCTCCCTTCTCCCCATTGGTCATAAATTTCCAGTATAATAATCCACATTAAGCTCATATACTTACCTCTTATACTTACTTGAAGTTGATCATTTATTCTGATATCGTTACCTTGACTTGCTTCTTCACATGCTTGATGACAACCTTCTTTCATTGTTATGAAACTCTTGGGACCTTTGAGACCTAGCTTTCATCAAACATTTGACTCATTAGTATGTTTGTGTAGCTAAAATATGATACCACATTAGTAACCATATTTTACTCAACTAATTTCGTTATATCTTGTTTCTTGAAAATAACTCATTTATAAAAGAATCACCCATCATCATAATCTTAGTCAAACAATCATAGTTTCATATTCAAGTATGTGCAAGATCATGATGGGCCAAAAAGTGGCAATATGATGGGTATGTGGCTAATGACTTTTTTTTACCCAAAATTGATGAAACGAAAAGGGTTTTTAGAGGTGATTCTAAACTTTCCACCAATATAAATTATGCTTTACTTTGAATTTAATAAGTAATTATTATTCATTTTCTATTCAAATTATGACTAAAGTCTTGATTGATAGACTGATTGAAAAGCATCCATAGCTTTCAAATGATATCACATTTTTTTGAATCCAAAACATGCATCACATTATATGCTTCACATACTATAGGATTAAAAAAAGAAAAATTGAATTTCAGGAAGTTTTGACCAAGTTAAGGTGGTCAGACAATACTGGTACATATTTTTAAAGTTAATAATAAAGTCCATAGTCAGGTGAAGGTAATGCATCATCGGACGGGTCGCATAATCTAAAATCGCTTCAAAAATAATTATCGTTTTGACCCCGTTTGCGGGATTGAACGGAACTGCTTCCTGAAGTTAAGAACTGCCCTGCATTGAAATTCAAACCGATTACCGCTCAGAAACTAGTAGTTTAGAAACTAGATTCAATTTTCTACATATTCTATTCTTACATATTTTTGAGATAATATAGATAACTTATTCAAATTTTTACGTCAAGTTGCCTAACTCTGATTTTTCTAATTTTTTTGCCACTTAAGGGCTAGTTTTTTCCATGATGATCCTGCACATACCCATTCCACACTAATATTTAAATAGTTTTCATCAATCATTTTATCAAGTTTAAACAAGTGACGCAAGTGTCGAGTTCCTGCCAATGAGCAAAAAGCATTTAGATTGAAAGGAGAGTGCAGGGAAAAATGTAATGAATAAACTTAGAATTTGTATTAAATCTTTGTAAGTTCAGCCACTATATCTATAGTTTGTTAGGGTGTTGTTATTGCTTAAGTTGTGAAGTTCTCTCTATGTTTTACTTGTACTCTCCCTATCAATGCTTTGTTTTTTATTTGGGGTTATAGTTATTTCAGCACTTTGAATGCCGCCTCTTATGAATGTTTGACACTTTGAATGCCCCATCTTTGAAAAGAAGAGCTTAGCAAAAACATGGGTTTCCTACCAAAATTAGTAGTGGGAGATGGAACCTCAAGAAAGGAGCAAGAATGTCTCAAGTTTATCTTGATATGTCTTATATACTTTGCCTTGGTAGCATGGATTGTATATGGAGCAAGCCCCCTTATGTCTTCATGATTTATTACTTGCGCAAAATTGGTGGATGTTATATTCATCCTTATTCTAAATTTTGACCTAACATGTGCCAAAAAATAGCCTAAAATCTTGAATGAGATTGTACACTAATTGGTTGACAAAAAAAAACCAAATATTGAAAAAAACTATATTGAAAATTGGTATTCTGATTTATTTTAATTATGTCTATGTGGCCAAATATGTCTATTACACACTTTCTGACAGAATGCCTCAAAGAATGGAGAAACCAATATTACAACCCACAAACTGTTGAACAAGACATCTTAAAGAAAAATAACCCAATATTAGATTTCATACAAACTGTTGAGCAAATGTTGCATTGAAAAGCTCATGAATAATAACAATGTGCATTAGAGAGTCTAGTGCTCCTTTTTGAGGGCAGTGTGTGGAGATAGTGGTAGAATACAAGGGTTTTGGTGTTAATTTTTACAACAAACTTAGTTTGAAATCATGCAAGTCAATTCCGCTAAGTGCTCTAGCAGTAGCTTTTTTATCTTAGAGCATATGCTATAGTCATTATTAAAACCTACATAGAACAACTAATAAACTTTATTTCAATGAAAGAAATTAAGATGTAAAATTTATCCAACTATACTAATAAGATGAAGTCTTGTCCTATGCCCAAATCTCACTTTGATAGGCTCTTGAGAGCTTAAGTATATGTTTTTCTTACGCTTTCCAAACTTGTAGAGTAACTTCCATGGTCAAGAAAGCAGGTAGCTCCTAAGAAATAGTATTGTATAAGTTGGAATCTGATTTCTTAAAGTAAAGGGGGTAGCTGACATGATCTCAAGATAATGTAATCTAAAAAGGCATGCCTTTAAAATATAAGTCAAGAACATAATGACAACCCCTTGGACTAACATTATAGAAAAAAAAATTATTGCAAATTTTTATTATAAGAGTTTCAAAAAGCAAAATAAATGCATTACACTATTTGAGGAAAATTCACAATCCCTATGTCAAATCTTGTTGAGCCATGAAAGAATCTTGGATGCTAATGGAAAAAATATACTACTCTATGTAGCCATAATCATTTGTAGTGAAGCCACGTGACAGATTAAGTGTCAATCATCCAACAACGTAACAATTTTTTGATCATATTTTAGAGTTTTATTTTGTTCTTGTTGCAATGCATTTGTAAGGAAACATAGCAAAATTTTATGCAGAGCAATGGACTGGTGGGTATGTGCAAGATCATGATGGGCCAAAAAGTGGCAATATGATGGGTATGTGGCTAACAACTATTTTTTTACCCAAAATTGATGAAATGAAAAGGGGTTTTAAAGGAGATTCCCAGCTTTCCACTAATATAAATTATGCTTTACTTTGAATTTAATAAGTAATTATTATTCATTTTCTATTCAAATTATGACTAAAGTCCTGATTGATAGGCTGATTGAAAAACATCTATAGCTTTCAAATAGTATCACATTTTTTGAATCAAAACATGCATCATTATACTTTGCATACTATAGGATTAAAAAAATAAAATTAGATTTCATGAAGTTTGACCAAGTTAAAGTGTGGTCAGGACATCGCGAGTTTTATATTTTAAAAATTGTAATAAAAAATCATAATTAATTATTGCTTGGAAAAAAATTACAAAAATATGCATCACATCAGGGCATGGAGTCCTCTACTTATATCCACAAATCTAATAAAAAATAATTATCCTTTTATGAGTGGTTAGGGTGAGTCAGGCAGGACACCTACTTAATTTTCACTGAAATTTAAGAAATTGCCGCTTTGCATTGAAATTCAAATTTTCATAATAGATTTTATTTTTTAAACAAACCTAGTAGTTTAGAAACTATATTTAGTTTGCTACAGATTCTATTCTTACATATTTTTGAAATAATATAGATAACTTATTCAATTTTTTATGTCAAGTTTCCTAACTCTAATTTTTTTGAATTTTTTTCCACTTAAGGGCCTATTTTTTCCATGATATCCTGCACATACCCTGGTAAGGCACATCGAATATTCAATTTTCCACCTTGTGGTCCTTAAACTCAAATATTCCTTATTATCCCTTCCACTGTGTTGTTCTCCATCAAAGTTAAGAATCTTATTGACTAGTATTTGCATCTATTTTGACATAGGGTTTTGTGGTCTACTTTTGAAATGATTCTATTGCAATTTAGCTGGAGTGGTGGCTGATTAAGGTAATACATAAATGGGATAGTCCTTCTAAGTAATCATAAATAAATTTATATTCCTTTCAACGATTTATTTTATCTCAAAACACGATAAGTCTTAACATGGAATCAAAAAGCTTGTTTTATACAACACTTGTTACCTTTAACATTTCATGTTTATTTTGGCATTCGTTTATACCATATGTTATAAAACTAAATTCTCTCGAGTTGTGTCACTGATTGTACACTGTGATGAATTAAATATGGACATTTGATATTGTAACAGTGAACTGTTCAATCTGATGGGTCACAAGACCTAGTCCTGATACTCTTTCAGGATGAGGTATGTGTCCATAAATATTATTTTCATGTGCTATTCAGCATGATACATGTTTTTTTGTCTGTCATGGCCTTGCTTTGAAGGATGTTATTTTGGCATACCACACTTTGATGGTGGTGTAAATAGACCCTAAGTAAATAGATTATATTATGTTTTTACCTTGTTTCATGGTCTTTTTTTCCAGCCTCTCTAGTTTCAACTATTTGTAAGAGAAATATTCCACTTTATAATAGAGAAACCCTCAGTACACACAAGCTTTAAAAATCAAGAATTCTAAAGGCAAGTTCAAAAGAATTGTGGAAATTTGTCAGAGATAAAGGTAGTCAATGCTATTCAATTTGGAAAAGATGGTTCTATTATGTTAAAATGTTAATGATATTTAGATTGTGGAACATTTTAAAATGACGATTCTATTATGTTAAAGGTAGCCAATGACATTCAATTTGGAAAAGAGATAAACTAGTGTATCCAATGATGATTCTTTTGGAGGAGAAACTTTTGTGTGTTTTTACGCTAATGTTTGTAAAGTCCCTTCATCAGTTAACCTCAAGTGAGTCACATTAGGCATTGCCTTGAACTATAGATCTACACAGCAATAACTTGGAAGAGAAATCATGTGGATCTAGGACAAAATATTGTTGTCAAGAACATCAAATAATAAAGTATAAGAGTTGACATTGCAGTGTGATTTACCAACTAATTTTGTAAAGTTTCAAATTCCAATAAATCTGCAATTTACCCTGCCCAAAGAAAATGTGAATCAGAAAAGGCTATGCGCAAATGCTGGGAACACTCTTATTTATGGATAAATGCACATAAGATTAGGCCAAACATCAAACAAAGTATGCAAGAAGACTAACAAGTTTACTATGCAAATCCTATTTATTTTTTTAAGAAATACATCCCATTTATACCAAATATCAAATGAGGTGCACTGGTTGAGCAACAGGCTTACAAAGCAAACCCTGTAGTATGATACCAATGCCAACAAAAGCCAATAATGCATAACAACAGGGTGTGATTTCCCAGTGAAATTGACAATGTTATATCCTGTTAGCCAGGGTTTGATTCTAGCTAGAATCTACCCCATCCAAATTATTTTGGAATCAAATTATCAATTGAATGTAGCCAGGTGTAGGTCCCAGTGGTTTTGTTTCTATAAAATGCAAGAATAATACAAAAAATATCAAAAGTGTTACATCTGAAGAGGACAAGGGTTGGAAAGAAAGCTATCAAAGGTTAACATCTAGAATTTTTTCATTTGAGGAAATTACTCCAATATCATCAAGATTGTTGCATCAAATAAGCACCAGAGTTACAATCAATGTTCTCCAATTCTATAAAGAATAATGGCTAAGATTTTGTGTTGTGTGACAAAGAATCTATAGTGTACACGTTTCTAGAAACAGGCTTTCCAATAGCACCAAATAACCCTCAACCCTGGCATATATGGCAAAGGGAACCTGCACTACTCAGTGCAAATACTCAAAGTTCTATAAAACAAAAAATGTGGTTGGGGGGCATATGTACCAATGATCTTTATTGAAGGCTTAAAAGTAATGATTCAATATAAGCTTCCCAAGAAAGTAGATGAAGAAGCTCGAGAAAAATACTCTGAGAAGAAAGAAGAGTTGACTGTAGAAAAGGTATTCCCAATTTCTTGCATACAGTTGAGGAAATCATAATTCCTTTCTGAATCATTATTCATAGTTTAAAGCTGGTGTAATATTTCCCATTTATTATGTAGCTATAAAGGTGAAAAACAATTTTTTTTTAATGTGAAAACTGCTCTTTTTTTGCATCCAAACTCTATTTTTTATGCAAACCAAGTATATCACATAGACTTTCCAAGTACTCAACTACAAATTGGTGGAAATTCAGAAGAAAACCAACAAAAAGTCAGCAGTGGCAAGTCACAAATTTACTTTGAAAAAACTCAGCATAAAAAAATCTTCCCAGTTCTAAGTGAGTAGTAAGACTATGGTACAAATCACTCTAGCAATGTTAACAACAAACATTAAATAGTCTCACAACCTACATGAAGCCCCCTCACATTTATTGTCAATTCAAATATTTCCCACTACAAATAACAGCTAAAACAATAACATAAACTTGAGAAATTACATATCAAGTTCAATGGTTGGACCTTACAAACTGGCATTTTCTACAAGCTACCATAATAAAGATTTGATTATGAGCTGATGAGACACAGGGCCAAAACACTAACCCATGCTTATTAAGGCAATTGAGCTCAGAGTTCATTGGCGAAGAAATTCTCTAACAGGGGTAGTGCTTTGGTATAGAAAAGCGTAAGGCCAAGTGGGAATACATATAAAATGTCTATTGATTCCTAAATGCACTTAGTTGAATAATCATGGTATTAAAAATAAATCTAGGTAAACCATACAAAATACCAGAAGAGAAGGCATCCAACAGTGGAAAAATTATATAGAAATTAGGCAATCATGGTAACATGGGAATTGCACCTAATCATAGGAGGAATAACCAAAACCCTGAGAAACAAAAGAGTCCAATAATCTCAATAACTGCCTAAACACATGGGTCATTTATTCTCGGGGAAATCATTCACGCAACAAGAGGTAAAATAACAATACCATAACCTACACTTATTTGAATGCTTCGGTTTAAAGTTGTGATGAACATGAAATTATTCAGCAGACTCAGAGATTGCACTTAATAGCAAGGAGAATCACCCCAACCAATAGTTAATATATGCTAGTAAGGCTAAGGAGTAAGATGCTAACTCACACTTATTACAATGCCCCATTTCAAAGCTTGGATGAACAGATATGTACCAAGGATCTTTATTGAAGGCTTAAAAGTAATGATTCAGTATAAGCTTCCCAAGAAAGTAGATGAAGAAGCTTGAGCAAAATACTTTGAGAAGTAACAAGAGTTGACTATAGAAAAGGTATTCCCAATTTCTCACATATAGTTGAGGCAATCATAATTCCTTTCTGAATCATTATTCACAGTTTAAAGCTATTCCCAATTCCTCACTCTGTGCAAAGAGATCCAATTCCTTAGATTTTTGGCATGTTGGTAGGGAGTTTCAACAAGGATGTTTTAGAATACCAAAAAGTTAGCATTGATAGAGTACATACAACTTGTAATGACAACTTAAGTGTGTCACAGCTAACCTGCAAAAGCATTTGTTTAAATTTTATTGCAACTTTTAGCATTTAGCTACAAACATTCTACCATCCTACAATGTCTTCCAAATTTATGCAATGTATTGCTTACAAATCTATTGCTTGTATCCAATTCACATTCTCTTGTGTTCTCGAAGCATTAGCTGCTTTGTCAGCTCTACAACAAGGTAGAGAAAATCAGGATGATGTTGTGAGATGTGGGTGTAAATCTGATGTTTTCATTTGTAGTGCTCTACACAAAGAAAATATACAAAGGTTGAAACATTACAATTGTTTTTGAAATACTTAAAATATATCTCAACCCATAGTCAATTCATGATTGCTTTTGAAATACTTAAGCATAGCCTGAGTCAGTCCATGATTGCTTTTGAAATGCTAAACATATATCCCAACCCCACTCTCAATATGTTTCATTTCTGGAAATTTTCCATAGGTACATTAGTGACTGCACAGTTCCTGGCCTAAAGATGTTCCAAGATTTACTTACAATATCCTATGGAAAAAATGTTGTGTAAGTTATTTCAAATCCGATGTTACAAAAATATTAATCATAATATACCGATTGTAGAAGCCATAATACTATCATAACAATAAGAATGCATATGTATATGAAAAAATAAAATTATGAGAAAGCCTAAATTCTATATCTTGAATGGACCATGAATGGACCCAAAGGTGAAAGCTCGCCCATCTTATGAGTTGAACTGGTCTCTTCAGTCTGGGAGTGAAACTAGTTCCTTCAGCTAGGGCTCAACATGTTATTCTTGGATGAGTTCCTAATCAATAGTTCCCCCATATGTTTTAGATAGGCCTACGTCCAGCCATAGATATGAAGATATAGCGCTCGATGGCTGTGAGTAAGATTATGTATATAGGGTAAGGCAAGGGCAGAGGTAGGAGAATCTTTTTTGCTTTCCAGCTCCTTCATTGTGAACATAAGAGCTAAATCTCTTTAAGCCTACCTGTTTTTCAAGTCCAACAATAACAAAGTCAGACCTATACATCCCTACATAACCACACAAATCATATTACACAAAAATCTCTAAGAAAATAGAATAGGCCAAAGGTGTTTATAATTTTCCATAAAATTGTATTAAAAAATAAGAGAAATACAAACATAAATTAATTTAGCAATATCCACCATCTTGAGAAAATTTCAAAAAAGCAACTTAATCATAATGTCTTAGATTAAAAATGCTTTCATGATCAAATAATGTTTACATGTACAACAGTTGCTTCAAAGGATAGATTACTATACAGACAAAAATAAAAGCTATCAAATTTTTTTTGTATCATGGAAACAGATGTGTCATAGAAAAAAATTCTAAACCAACAAATTTAGTAATTGATGGAAATAACTTAAACTTCTATGAATGAAATGTGGGCAATCTATAAATCATACCTCTAGATCTAATAACCTTATAAGTGATCTACCATATCAAAATCTTAAGAGATTCCAATATCCTCCAAGAAAAGAAACTTTGTGTTTCCAATGAACATTAGACTGTTAATATAATTATATATGAACTGCAAAATCTTGTCTAAATTCTATTGTAACTTACTGCAACACATAGGCCTAACAGGCCTAACAATGTCTCCCAAGGTCAAATATTAAATATTCTATCCCACTCAATTCTATAATTTGCAAAGAGTGATTTGCAATTTTTCAAAACAAGTTAGAAAAGTAGTAATACTACCCTAAAGTGAAGAAGATGAATATTTTTCATGTAAACACTCAAATATGTGCAATACATTGACATCTTCATAAAGAAAATGAGGTATAAAGCTCATGTTCCTCAATAAATAATTAAGAAATGTTAACATAATTGTAAAATAGCCCTACAACTCCAACAAGCATCACATAAGCTTACACACGATATCATGCATTAAGAATACTTACAATCCCTCAATAACTAAACAAGCAATTTCAACATGAATACTGAGAAAGTCATGGGTAATCAAAGTTTGCAATTTCTTTTAGAATGTTGATAAACAGTTACACTGGAGTCAAATTTGGGCTGATAGAAAAATGCAAATCAATATAATTAACCAATTCTATTACATATAATTTAAACGCAAGTCAACAGGATCTTCCAGGGAGCTTGGCATGTAGTTCATAAAAATACATGAATCATTAGACTTTCTTCTGATTCAATTATACATATCTTGTAGAAAATAATCCATCAAAAAGGTTTAGGTGAAGAAGAAACAAAACAATCCAAGTCTGACATAACTAACCTCAATTTAAAAATTTTACATATATCAGCAAAAATTAAATGAAAAGCTAATGTAAATAAATAATTCACAAGCACAAAAATAAAGCAATATAGCTTTGTCTCTCTTAAGCTCAAAAATAAATAGATGTCTAAAGAAAAAAAATCAATAACAAAGAAAAATGATGATAAAATCTATACCAGGCAAGAGTAAACTAAAGCTAGATTTCCCAAGTGTCAAAAAATAAAACTGAAAATGGAAAAAAACTCTAAATATACAGGAAAGACTTAAGTCAAACCCTTCAACAAATCCCATAATTTTAAGCAATTATATGCAATTGTAGATCCCACATTTGCTCCATTCTTATAGACTCTAAAGGTTGTGTGGGTGAATGTAAAGGTGGTTCTGAATTCAACAACCTGGGTAAACCTTCTACATCTTTAGCTAGATTTGAGAACCACCCATGAAAGATGTTAATGAAAGTAGGAGATCGTGTGAGAAAAAAGAACATTGGTATTCAAGCCCTTGAAATCCAATTGTTTTGTAGTTTCGATAGATAAAGCTGATGCTAGGACTCTAAACTCTCTCATGAAGGAATTTGTAGTCCTGAAAACTTGCGCCAAGCAATGTCGGAGAGAGTGAAAATTATGTGACTGTCAGAGATAGTTCACCCAATAGTATTACAAGCAGTAGCAGCATGTTCATCATTTTGGGTGTTGAAGAATTCGTTTGAATTTTACAGATATAAAATGCCCAGAAGAAAACAATTCCCTTAAATGAAGTGAGTGACCAATATTGCATAGAACTCGGAGGTACTCGAACTTTCCACCTCTATATAGGAATTTTGCAATGAAATACAATCAAATATAAAGGATTATACATATGATTTCTCTACCCATCTTTTGGCCCTGTGTAGCATACATAGCTAGGGATTTATCGCAACATCAACAAAGATGTGGCAGATGATGTGGAACAAAATTCGAAGGCTCTATAAAAACGTAGGTAACAAAGTGGCAGGGAGATTGAAAGAGCTAGGGTTATTGGTCACCCTGAAATGAGGCAAGCATTTTAAGGTGATGTTGGTGTGGTTATGTGGGTCGGGCCATCGAAGTGGTGGGGAACTAGAAAGGAACAACCCCACAACCCAAGCCACATTTTTTTAAGGCCTTGTTTTCTTGTTCTTGCTGGTACATTTGCACAATGGAATTTTGTATCCCCTAAGTTGGTCCATGTTTCCAATAACATTGTCCAAAAAGAAACAAAATTAATAGAACAACTGAGAATGATAACAAAGAGGAAGTTACTAAAAGTTTTAATAGCTATTGACCATCAAGTGTGTTTGACAGTGCAGTTACTTCAGGACAAAGAAGAACAATTGTGTACAAAATAATAAATAGAGAGCTATAAAATGTTGTGCCATCCTCCAAATCACAACCACAACCTAGTGAGGCCGAAAGGTGAGCATGCAGCTTCACACCAACTCTAGCAACAATCCACTCCAGCACCACTAGAGAGTCAAACAACATCGACTAGACACCATGCAGATGGTCCATAATATCTTCTTAGCTCTTCTCCACTACCAACTAATTCTCCTTGCTTCTCTTCGAATGGAGTGGCATTTAATGCATTAATTATGCATTTAGGATTTTGTACCCACTAGCCCAGTAGCAAATTGCATTTAATGTCAAAATATGTCCAAATTTATCTATATCATCCTTTTTTTCAATTTTTTTGAAAATAAAAATGAATTATACAGCTACTCAGACCAATTAAAAAATAAATAAATAGTAATTTTAAAATATAAAAAATATGTTTTTAAATTCAAACTATAGAAATGGGAAAAAGTATATTTAAATTATGCACTCTGATTGGTCACCCAGCAAAAGATTTCATAAGAAATAAAAATCAAATGATTGCAATAGTAACCTGCCTATCGGCAGGAACTAATAATCCATATTCCCTAGTATTACTTCAAGCATTGATTTGTATCATCAACATTCTAACATGCTATAAGGTACATGCATTGATAATTTCCTAGATAATCAACATGTAAGAGGGTTATGAAAAGTTTTCTTAACATAATAACCATATTTGCTATGTAAGTTCAATGAAAAGAATTATTCTATATGACTCCATTCCAATGCCCAACACCAACACATCTATGAAATTGTACCATGTACCTATTTTATTTATCCCGAAATGAAACACATACTAGGGAATATTGAAACATTATTAGTCACATAGGGATTGTTCTTACAAACTTGATCTTCAATGATTTCCAAGCTTCCAAGAGTCCTAAATCTGCAAATGAACAAGACAAAAGAGAGATATGTTGAATGTTAGGGCATGGGGGTTTGCCTTGGTCAAACCCCATTTAGGTAATTAAACCAAAATGATGAAAGAAAGGAATGAAACATGCAAAATGGAATTGATTACCTTGTCATGACGATTTGATCTTAAAAGTCTACAACATAACATGTAGAATCAACCATTGAAAGTCTTATGAAGCTCAATGAATGACTTGCAAAGTGAAATCCCTAGCTTGCTTGAGAAGATAGATTGAATAAGAGAAGATGTGAAAGAAAATATTATGAAGAAGATGTCAAAATGAGGTGAAGATCACTTATTTATACAATTCTTGTGCCCTAGTATCCGTTCATACCTCATTATAGGCCTACATCAAGTGATTTTGAATAAAATCCCAAAAGGAAATTTGAAATATTTTAAATTTGGGGCTAAGGGGGAGTCATTCGCCACCCATGGAGAATGGGTCCCACCTAGGACCTAAAAATATGTATTGGGAAAAATGTTGTATTTAATGTTATTTGTCAGCGTAGCATTCAAAAATACACTTAATTACAACTTATGAAGGCATAAAGAGACCAAATAAAGCATGAGAAGGGTGTAAATAGTGAAAATATTCCTAGAAGAGCATGAAAGCTTGTTACAAGACTTTACAACACTTCAAAATAGGACTTATTGATGAGTAAAAAGGTTATTTTTAGGTAAATTGCATTAAATAGAGTCTAGAAGAATGTAGAAATGTCTTACAACACTTCACAACACCTTCACAAAACATCATTCTTTGAGTTTTAATACCTAAATAATCATGTTCAAACTATGTTACAACATAAAATCAGAGCAACATAGTTCCAACACCATGAAACAAGACCTAAAAGGCCATGAAAATGACAAGGGACCATTTTTCTATGACACATATATATAGGTCAAGCCAACCCCATCTTTATGCCTAACTTAATGATTTCAAACTATGGTGATAATGTGCTCCCAATCCATTATGAGTCTGTTTTATGATTATACTTACAATTTCTAAATGCCATAAATGATCACTACATTAAAGAATGACTAATAAACAATACAACTTAAACATTCAAAAAAGAAAAGACAAATTCAATTTAGTTGATTAGAAAGAATGATGACATCAGATGAAGATGCAATACTTAGTTTAGTTATTTTAGATCAGTGAGTAACTATGTTGTCAGCCTAAGTATAGGTGTAGTTTCAGACACTATTACTTGATAATAAAAATGCATTGAAGCTTGGGAAGAATATAATACATCGATATTGCATAAAGCATAATGAGTTTCATAGTCCCCATAATTGAAAGCTTCCAATAGAAATCAATTTGGACTCCAGGGCTACGCAACTCAGGAATAGATGTCAAAAAAAGCTACCAATCCTCTTATTGTAATCCACGAAGCTTTTAACTAGAAGCTTCTATAGTAGAATGTGAGCAGGAATTCCCATTAAGAAATGGTCACATGGAGAAGTTGTAAGTGCCCTAGTCAATATACATGTAGAGAGAGAACATAGCCAAGGCACTCAAAACTAATTGATAGGTTACTTCAAGGAAACACCATCTCACTCGACTCAAATTGCAATATCTTTGGGACCATATTATCATGAGAAGATCAATCATGAGACTATCCTACCACAACAGGTTGTTGAAACCTTGACTTTACAAATGATGGTGTACAAGCTTTTGAGTGAAGGATGGCCACATTTGATAGTCGGTTATCATTGTATTGAAACAAAATTTATGTTAGCTATTTCAATTTGGTCAGTCAAACTTGATAGAGTTTAAATGAGTAGAAGATAGCTTGACTAGATTCTCTCATTCAGTTTGGCGATCGAAGGCTGAAGGGTAATCCAGATTCAAGACTTTTACTTAATGTTGAGGGGGAGAAGAAGAAAGAATCATTTATCGTCCACCAAAAAATAATTTAGCATTTGTATTTGGTTTAATAAACATGTCCCTTGCATAGCCATGGATTATTAAAAACCTCAAGCATGCTCTGGTTGTCACGCTACATCTAAATTTATCTCCAAGATTGTTAAAATTAAACTATTCTAAGAGATGTCATCTCATGTACTGGAGTGATTGTAGGATATGAACAAAATGAATTTGATAATAAATATCTCAAAATATTTTGAATTAATGAAGCACATTGGGGCACAACCTACTATTGTAAGTGTTGGTGATTTTTCCAGCAAAACCGAACAATCCTCTAAGAAGTAGCCAACTCCTATGATGAAGAACTTCTAGGTTAGTGGCCAATACAATGAGCATAGGACTTTAAGGTCTATACTCCTTCACTTCAAGCTCTATGAAACCTAGGAGGTTAATCCTAATTTTATTCTCGTGCAATATAATCAACTAGTTACACATTTATACATATATTAATTCCTATTTATGGTAGATAAAATCAACTTCACTGAAGATTTGGTAGATTTTCAAGTGAAGGATTAGCTATCTACTAGGAATTGGGATTAATTCAACTTCTACTACCCTTGGAAAGATTTTTTAATTGAGTATTGTCTTCTCATAAGTCTAGGGCTAGAAACACTATCTCTTCATCTTATGCAATATTTTTTAACAATGACCAGTGTCTCATCAATTAGAGCAATGAAGTCAAGTATACAAGAGGATCAATAATTTACAAATTACTCATTTAAGGAACAAACGAACTATTTTCGTATTGCTTTGCATTTACGAAAACTCACTGTGCAAGAAACATTTACTTCTTAGAAATCCTAAGCAATTCCTTACAAATTTTATAACCCTATTGAAGCATTTTAATTAATTCCTTGAATTAAAGCTAAAAATAAAGTAATAAATTCAAATGAAATATTTGAAGAAAAATGATAACACCATTAGTATTTCTCATTCATAACTTCATAATGAACATACATAGGAAAGTATCGGCTTCTTGACTGATATTTTTTTGGATATTAGTAATTTCTATAAGGGTATGTGCAAGATCATGGTGGGCCAAAAAGTGGCAATGAGGAAAAAACACATCTTTCATCAACTGAAAAATGTGAAAAGAACGTGTTGACTTTTTTTAGGCTCGAGTGTCACCATACCAAACACCAAACCTAGTTTTACAAATCGGATATCCGATTTGCAAAATGCATATATATAAAAATTCAGTTGTTGTAAATTTGAAGTTATTTGACAGTGAAGAACCCGCGGGCGCACAGTGCATTGCTTCTTCGCGTAACGGATATCCGATCTGGGCAAAATCCAATTTGGAAAGGTAAGTTTTTTTTATTTTTATTTGGTTTGATTCAATTTTGATTTAGATTTGAATAATTTCATATGGTTTTTTGTGGATTTTTTTTAAAAATAGGGTTTTTGATTGAGTTTTTGTGAAAAAATTGAGTTTAGAATGGATTTTGATTAAAAAATGAATGTTTTTTGTGGATTTTTTCACAATAGGGTTTTTGATTGAATTTTTATGAAAAATTGAATTTAGAATGGATTTTGATAATAAAAAATGAATGTTTTTGTGGATTTTTTTTCAAAATAGGGTTTTTGATTGAATTTTTATGAAACAATTGAGTTTAGAATGGATTTTGATTAAAAAAAATGAAAATTTAATGGATTTTCATTTAAAAATAGTGTTTTATTTATATTGTCTAATTTTAGATTAATTATTTTTTAACTTTAATCAGGCAATATGACTGTCGAGAATGAGAATGCACAAATTCCACCAGTTGAGAATGAAAATCCACCAGCTGAGAATCAAAATACAGAAATGCCAAATGCTCCACCACCTCCGCAACCATCAATTGAAGACTTAATTCATGAAAAATT
Source organism: Sequoia sempervirens (assembly GCA_007258455.2). NCBI lineage: Eukaryota > Viridiplantae > Streptophyta > Pinopsida > Cupressales > Cupressaceae > Sequoia > Sequoia sempervirens. The sequence continues at coordinate 10,890 of VDFB02023825.1, read as the reverse complement.
GGAGCAATTGAGAGGCATTTGTGATGTTTATAAGAAAATCCCTCGATTATCCCGTATGTCAACCACATTGACAGGAATAATTACAAATGTAGAAACCCTCTCCACCCAACATAATGCATTTCATTCATGGTAAGAAACCATGAGGCAATATTATTCATGTGGATTGTCTTATGATGATGTGAAATATCTCCAAATAAAAAAAGCCCAAATAGCCTCTTTATTTATTAACCCCAACATAGGTTTTCCAGTTAATGTTAACAAACCAAAACTTTCTATAAAATGGTGCACGCATAGGGGTATAGTAGATAACTTTTTGGATCGTTGGTGTATGGTTTTTGATAAACCACCCAACAATAATCTTGATGTACCTTTTTACTTTATTAAAAAATTATATGCTGAGTTTTTGTTAGGGAATCATCTCAATTACTTTGACATTAAACCCTTCCAGGGCATTGGTGGAGGTATGCCCCAGGATAGGCCAAGGGCAGGTAGAGTAGTCAGGCGTCCACATGTTCCCCATCCTCCCCTTCCTCTGCTACCTCCAGTACAACATCCAGATATTATGGAGGATGCAACCACACAAACTATCTAGGCCATTCACTCTTTGAGTGGTCTTTTGGTTTCCCATGCTTATTCAGTAGCTCAGCCACAGTCTAGTAATCTTGGCAATGGATCCAGTGATGCTGCATCATCCTCCTCGGGTCCACATATTTGTGTGCCACATATTTGAAATATGTGCCAACAAATATGTTTGGGTCCTATTGTACAACCCCTTGAGCAACCATTAGACACTGAACTGATTATGACATCCAGGATGTGGAGATTATAGCAGATCACACACAGGGGAGTGGAGCACACCCTACAGAGTCCTCTCCTGCTAGAGAGGTGGACATTAGAGTAGTTACACAGGTAACATTTAAGGTGTAAATTCATAACTTGCATTTTTTTTAAAATGAATATTAATAAGAGATAGTATCAAGTACTAACATTTATTTACATGGTCCATTTAATAGTTAATGTCTGAGGAGGAGCTCACACGGGTGACTGATAGCACCTTGAGGGCCATTTCATTTGGCCTCGAGACACACATAGTATGTATTTTCACACTCACTCATTTACATTTTTTTACTGTATACTTGCTTGTCATTTGAATTGTCATTAATGAAATTATATATTAACTTATATGTTTATCTTATTCTCTTCTTGTAGGAAACACCTAGTGCGAGCGAGGTGCGACGCTCTCCAGACTATCGACACACAATGTTAGATAAGGGAAAGGTAATTGAACTCAAATTTGATTGAATTAAGATTTATAAGATATTTTATTGATTATGCATACATTGACATAGATTCATAGTTTCATATGTACTTTTCATTTTTATGTATAGGTAGTTGTGAGCTATACATCATTGTTGATAAGTGCCAAAACACCTGAAGGAGTAGGTATTCGAAACACCTCAAGGAGGAGGTGTTAAAACACCTAAAGGAGATACAGAAAAAGATCAGCCTAAAGAGGTATGTGTTTATTTTATTTTGTGCTTGGTAAATATGTTCTTATTACCGACAATTATATGCTAACTTGGATCAATTTCATGTTTTTGTTCACATATATAGATTGACCTTACAAAATTTGGTTTGGTTAGTTCTTTGAGAGGGGTATATTCTAGGACTCCTGACCCTTCGAAGAGACGTATATTTCAGGTAATCAAGATTTCAATTTTAGAGTTCAATTATAATTCAATGTGTATTGATTTTTATGTTAATTATTCAATTTTAAGTTATATAGTATAACTAATCTCAATTGTGGTTTGACTTTTTCTTGTCCAGCTACCTTCAGAGCCAACGAGTGCTTCAAAGAGGCTCCATTTTGATGATCCACCAGTAGTTTAGGATGAGATATACATTTTGGCATGTAAATATTGAATAGATACCGAGATGGCATATGCCATATATTGTAAAACTTTGTTTGAGTTGGCGTTGATGCCATTTTTGTATATGGACATACACTTGATTATTGGATAATTTGATATATATAGAAGTTGACAATCGAAATTTAATTTCCTCCTCATGTGCATGATTAAACTCTTTGAAAATTTAATCAAGTGAGAATGGTTAAATATCAATGTACAATAGCATAAAAAGAATGGTTAAATATTATGTAGCTTATATTCATATTGTTGATTACATTGCATTGCACATCTTTCAAAATCAAAGCATTACTTCACATTGCATAAGTAACAACTAGATGCTGATAGATCAAAAAATTTCAATAACAATATAGTTTTTACAAAGTCAACCTAAGCAGTTATGCAATTACTTCACATTACATAACTAATAACTAGGAGCAGATATCAATTGCATTAGCTTGTCATGGAATTCTATGAGACCGCATTTCTTTGAGGAAAATTTGCACAAAACTCACAAAAAATGAAAAGAAAGCACTCAAACAAACTTTAAAGGGGTCTCAGGCCTGCTGCCCCTCTCATTCCACACGCTATGCAGCCATTTACTTATGTTAGTTTTATGATCAGTGGTCGATTCCACTAAAGGATATAAAAGTCATGGAAAATCCTAACCTGGGAATTGGACATTCCAGCAGGTGACTAACATCTTCTTATGGTCATTCATTTACATTGTCAAATTAGGGAACGTATACTTGAAATGGAGCGGCACTATATGTGCACTAAGAACCATTTCAGTCACAATTTACCAAAAATAAATGCTTGGAAGGAATTCTACTTATGCTGCAGGAATGCAATGTAAAGTCTTCTTAACTTAAGCATAACTTAATCAAAGAATAAATCATCACAACTATTACTAAGAAACAAACTATGAACTAGCCTTATGCTATAGGAACAAACACAGGGATGGATTCCCGATGCTACAGAAACAATATAAGACTGAGTTTGCGCTGAAACCTTCAAGAATGAAATCTAACTTATAATCAACAGGAGATAAATAACTAACTATAGATACTCACTAAGTGGGCCCCCTTAGCAAGCATCAACCAGTTTATGCAAGAATTGAACTCAAAACTTCATCAACTTTTATTCATAAAATTGGAATCATATACATCGATTGTTCTGCTTGTAAGAAAACTAACACAAAACACTATTTCTCATTATAATACTAACTTTAACACACTATGTTGCTCACTCACACAAGAGGAACATTTATTTATATTATAAAAGCAACTAACTACCTAACTTTAACAGAGAAAGATGTGGACATTAATGCATCCTGAAACCGAGGAACAGACTTCTCATAAATGAAGGCATATTTGTTCAACACGATTCAAAGAGAATTTAGTATTCCACTCTTCCTAGATTAATGATCATTTAGATTTCCTCCCAATGACCCGGTCAGAGAGTCTTTGCTAGAACAACTTCCTTGATGTCGTGCTGGAAATGGACTTTACTGCAAGGCCAAGATCTGTTGCGCTTTGACTCGTTCATGTTTCCTTCAACAACCTGCGATGCACATGGCGACATAAGCGAAAGAAAGAACACGTGGAAAATAACATGATACACATTCATTAATCACATATTAAATCCATTTCATTAGCCAAAAACCACATGCATTATATCAGTCATTCGGTAGGTCAAACGAAGCAATTAATACATACACATAAAGATGTTAAGCTACAGGAATATAGGAATGTGTTGCTACAGGATACTACCCAATTTTAGATAAAAAGCCTTTAATCAAAGAGTTAAAAAAAACCATCAGTAATAAGAGTAAGGGTATTAAAAATACATCATAATATTCAAATTATGAGCATATTTCAGGCTCATCAATCGGATTTAATGCACAAAAAATTAATTCTAAATCAAACACAATAACACAGCAGATACCCTGGGAAAACCCTCCTCTTGAGGGAGAAAAAACCAGCCAATAATATCACTTATATTATTGAATCACAATAGAAACTCCTTTACAATGAAGGCTGATAATGAGGCCTAATAATATGCACCACAGACTGATGCCAACACAACAATACAATGATGTAATTCTTAAATGATAATCCTCAGCCTTCTCACAATAACTCGATCTGCACTTGAAGAGTTTCTCACTAACTCGCACTTGATATGAAATGGAATGTATGAAAAATGTATGTCTCAAAACAATGAAATGTATCTAATATATATATAAGCTGAGAGAGATGCGACTCTTCACAATATAGGTCAGCCTCCAAAAAGAATGTGCCTCCTCAAAGATTGCACCTCCAAGATAGAAGTCATCCTTCATAAAACAATAAATATTATTTGACATAAATCATGCCTCAAGCATGTTGGCCTCTTCATAAATACACCTCTTCATTAACTCGTATCTCTTGATGAATTATCATTAATCACAAATTGATATATATAAATTAAATAGCTTTGGCTATATTTAATTTATTCTTATGTAGAGGAGATCGCTGGAAGGATATGACTGACACTGCAATAATCATCAACACTCCCTCTCAGCTAGGGAGGATACTTCCAGCTGCACAAGGAAAATCACCTCATCGTGATGCCTAGTACTATGGCTACAACCATAAGTGAAAATAATAATATCATCTCATCGTGATATTAGATATCGCCTCAACATGATATCAACCATAATGGCTACAACCATACTATGGTGTGTACAAGTGTTCATCGCAGACCTCAACTGAAACAACATCTAGAGGTGCTCTTCCGATCAGCAACACAACCATCTAGAGGTTCACTTTCGATCAGCAACACAACCATATTCTCTAGGTTCAGTAGGTTCAGTTCCATGGCTCCAAGTTGTGACTTCATGCTTGATCATTTCTTTGGTTGGCATGACTTCCTCATAAGATTCCTCAAGCTTTTCATCTCTAAGCAATCTCTCATCACCTTCATGTAGTAGAGTTATCAACATTCTTCAAAAATCATAAGAATTCTTTTAGTACACTCAAGAGTTATCAGATGTCTTCTTGCAGTCTCAAAAGTTATATTGTATCATTGTTACATTGTTACTTGAGAGTGGTAGCTTAATATAGGTCCACAATACAAAACCTGGTTTACCTGTGCAGTGTAACAATGGCATAGGAAGATTTTTCTTTGAAAGCAAAAATGAAAGCTCAGCCTCTTGGAATGAAAATGCTTGTTTGCAAAACAAATGAATAAGAATGAGGTAGTTAAGGTGTTTGAAGTGATTTAGAGGTAGCTTTTAGGTGTTTGAAGATTTAAGAGAGATGTTGAAGAGTACATCAAGTCAGTGAGAGCCGAAGTGTAATGTGTTTTAGTTTGTGCTAATCCTTTGTTTCTCAGCAGATGTGTGATAAATTCTTAGTTCAATGATGTTGAACAATTTTTGAAAAAAGAAAGTTGTGTCACAGTCCGCATTCAATCCAACAAGCAAAAATGAAAGCTCAGCCTCTTGGAATGAATATGCTTGTTTGCAAAACAAATGAATAAGAATGAGGTAGTTAAGGTGTTTGAAGTGATTTAGAGGTTGCTTTTAGGGTTGCTTTTAGGGTAGTTAAGGTGTTTGAAGTGATTTAGAGGTCACTTTTAGAGAAGAGAGATGTTGAAGAGTACATCAATTCAGTGAGAACCGAAGTGTAATGTTTTTTCATTTGTGGTACTCCTTTGTTTCTCAGCAGATGTGTGATAAATTCTTAGTTCAATGATGTTGAGCAATTTTTGAAAAAAGAAAGTTGTGTCATAGTCCGCATTCAATCCAACAAGCAAAAATGAAAGCTCAGCCTCTTGGAATGAAAATGCTTGTTTGCAAAAAAAATGAATAAGAATGAGGTAGTTAAGGTGTTTGAAGTTATTTAGAGGTCACTTTTAGGGTGGAAGGATTAAAACTCTGTTTTAAATGCACAAAAAAGAATGAAATTACTTCAAACCAAGTTTGTGAAGAAGTTAACTATGTTGCCCACTAGATTCCCTTAAGAGTCCAAAGTGCTAAAGGTAGAAATATTTGAAGATCTATTTCTCATAGACCATGATGCTTACAGACTCTCCATCTGAGGCTATGGGATTGTGTTGGGACCATCTACAAAAACCTCTCTCAATTTTTCTATCTCAGAGGCGTTTTCCTGTGGTGATGACTTTTTAGTGGAGGGAAAAGTTGACAAATGCAAGAAGTGTGAAGTTGCAAAGTGGTGTAACTTTCATTCCGCAACTCGTACGACCAAACGGACTATTCCAACATGTCCGGATGGGTAAGTTTACACTAGGTATGGTCGTCTCTTGCACCCAAATACGCCGAATCACTCTAAGCTACATTGGACCAACGATTTCCCTTAAGAGTCCAAAGTGCTATAAGGCATCAATCTTTGAAGGTCTATTTATTAGAGACCATGATGCTTATAGACTCTCCATTTGAGGATATGGGATCATGTTGGGACCATCTACAAAAACCTCTCTCATTTTTTGCTATCTCGGAGCCGTTTTCCTGTGGTGATGACTTTTTAGTGGAGGGAAAATTTGCCAGATGCAAGCAGTGTAAAGCTACAAAGTGGTGCAACTTTCATTCTGGAACTCGTACGACCAAACAGACTGTTCCAACATATCCAGATGGGTACGTTTACACTAGGTATGGTCCTCTCTTGCACCCAAATATGCCAAATCACTCCGAGCTACATTGGACCGACAATTTCCCTTAAGAGTCCAAAGTGCTAAAAGGCAGCAATCTATGACGGTCTATTTCTCAGAGACCGTGATGCTTACAGATTCTTTGTCTGAGGCTATGGGATTATGTTGGGACCATATACAAAAACCTCTCTCAGTTTTTGCTATCTTGGAGGCGTTTTCTTGTGGTGATGACTTTTCAGTGGAGGGAAAAGATACCAGATGTAAGTAGTGTAAAGTTGCAAAGTGGTGTAACTTTCATTCCACAACTAATATGACCAAACAGACTATTACAACATGTCTGAATGGGTACGTTTACACTAGGGATGGTCCTCTCTTGCACCCAAATATGCCAAATCACTCTGAGCTACATTGGACCGACGATTTCCCTTAAGAGTCCAAAGTGCTAAAAGGCAGCAATCTTTGAAGGTCTATTTCTGGGAGGCGAGTGATGCTTATAGACTCGAATCTAAGGCTTCTTGGGATAGTGTTGTGACCATCTACCAAAAATTTCTCTTGGTTTTATCTTGGAGGCATTTTTCCTATGGTGATGACTTTTTCAGTGGAGGGAAAAGTTGTCCGGATGCAAAGCGATGTAAAAGTTGCAAAGTGGTGTAACTTTTCATTCACCGCAACTTTCGTCGCGACCAAACAGATTGTTCCAACACGTCTGGATGGGTATGTTTACGCCAGGGATGGTCCTCTCTTGCACCCAAATATGCCGAATCACTCTGAGCTACATTGGACCGACAATTTCCCTTAAGAGTCCAAAGTGCTAAAAGGCAGCAATCTTTGAAGGTCTATTTCTCGGAGACCATGATGCTTACAGACTCTTCGTCCAAGGGTATGGGATCATTTTGTGACCATCTACAAAAACCTCTCAGTTTTTGCTATCTCAAAGGTGTTTTCCTGTGGTGATGACTTTTCAGTGGAAGGAAAAGTTGCCAGATGCAAGCAGTTTAAAGTTGCAAAGTGGTGCAACTTTCATTCCGCAACTCGTATGACCAAACAGACTATTACAACACGTATGGATGGGTACTTTTATGCTAGGGATGGTCCTCTCTTGCACTCAAATACACCGAATCACTCTGAGCTACATTGGACCAACGATTTCCCTTAAGAGTCCAAAGTGCTAAAAGGCATCAATCTTTGAAGGTCTATTTCTCAGAGACCGTGATGCTTACAGACTCTCTGTCCAAGGCTATAGGATCGTGTTGTGACCATCTACAAAAAAATCTCTCAATTTTTGCTATCTCAGAGGCGTTTTCCTATGGTGATGACTTTTCAGTGGAGGGAAAAGTTGCCAGATGCAAGCAGTGTAAAGTTGCAAAGTGGTGCAACTTTCATTCCGCAACTCGTACAACCAAATAAACCATTCCAACACGTTTGGATGGGTACGTTTATGCTAGGGATGGTCCTCTCTTTCACCCAAATATGCTGAATTACTCCGAGCTATATTGGACCGAGTGAAATTAGGTGAAAAATTGATGCAACACAAGGGCACAATCACAAATTCTTTGCAACCTGCCTATTTGAGGGTCAAACAAGATTATTCTGACCTCTTTGGATAGTCCAAAACTCCCGTAAAACTTGACAAGCAACTAAATACACATTTCCCTCTTTAACCCCCTTAAACCCTTGTAATAGTGAGAAACTAGTTTTTTTTCCAATTACTCCACAATCTTCCAAAACCCCAGACAAACACATGATTGATTCAAACACCCATATCCAAGTTACACAACATATATGAGAAACAACATAGACTCCTTTGGACTAGCATTGACTTCCTATACATTCACCCTTCAATAGGCTACTCAATTAGCCCAAAAATTCAAAGCGACATACCTTCAAACACCACACAGACCCCTGAAACCTTGGGGCAGCAAATAAATTTCCAAGAAAACAAATATTTTGCAATTGTATTTCATTTGTATGGACCTATAACCGTCAAATCAAAAAACCCTTATTTTTAGTGTAATTCTTGAGGGTTTATTAGATGTAGCACTTCCACAACCTTTCAGACTCTGCCACCACCTTAGACACCTTTATTTAGGCCCCAATATGCTTAGAAAACAAAGAAACTTCTAGTATCTCAGATATTTTTGCAAACCCTCAGGTAAAAACTCTATTTTCAAGTGAAAAAAACCACCATTTTTAGACCTTTAACTCTTCATTTTATTTCAAAACCCAGTTCTCCACACCTTCCACTCTTGAAATAATGTCAATACATGTAATAACGTTTCTACATAAGTTTTTTGTACAAAAATGCTTGAATGGCTTGTGCACAGGAAGAAAACACAAGAAAGACAGTAAAATATGAACTAAGCAATTGAAACTTTATTGATTCAAAGAAAAAAACTCCTTCAACCAAACCTATCTCGAGCCCTTGAAGGCCTTAAGTACACCTGCATAACCCATGAAACCTCCATATAATTCCTCCAATTTACAAAGCAATGGGAAGATAATCCATGTAAGTGGTTTCCCCAAACTAATTGCCACCAAAACCATTCTTGATAGTTTAAAACCACGAACCACCCCAACGTGTAATTATGATAGCACTCAAGATAGAATCCATGAATAGATAATGTATTTGACCAATAATTCATCAAGAGCACAAATTCCCAAAACTAGCCCTCCACTATGAACATATAAACTAAGTAGGAACCCATAACATTATGGAAAGATGATCCACTTCTCCCAATGTAACTCCCAAGCATTACATGTGAGAGATGGTAAATTTCATTGATGGCAACGATGGTCAACACCTCATAATCATTCAAGTACTCATTCTAACAATACAAGAGATTTACACATCAAATTGCAAGTGAATATAATTTACTATATATCTTAACATAAAAAATGCAAAACCCAATAGAAAAATGTATCAATGACGTACAAGGATGTATAAGAAAGTTCAAATTTGAAAATAGAATGTAAACTTAGAAAACTGTAGATTTGAAAACCTTAATAATGTAAAACCCTAAAAAGAAGGTTGGATCAAGTGTAGGATTGGTTGGGCTCAACAAAATATAAAGAAAAAAAAAAGTTTATTTATGAAGTTAACCTAGGATAATTAAGTAAATGCAATCAATCAAACATAATCAACCTAACATAATTAAGGGTTGATAGGGGTATTTGATAATTAAGGGTTGATTCTTTGATCTAATCTTGAATATCTAGGGACTTGGTGGTATTTAGAAATAGCATAAGGGTTGTTGATTTCTCATGGGGAGGAAAGTTCTCCTAGATCAATCCCCAAAAAGTGAAACAAGATTAAAAATAGTTGGCAAGCACTCTAGATGTTCAAATTTGTTACTCATTTTTATTGCATTGAATCAAAATGTCTCACTATTAATTGTTCCAATGCTATAAGATAAATGAATGTTTTCATGATTATAATGAATATATTGTATGTTATTAATGCTATCGTATATCATCAAATTATGCCAAACATGTGTTTAGTCAACTCAAAGTGGGTGAATGACGCGACTTAGCCAAAATTTTGAATTTTGAATTTTAAAATGAAAGGGAATAGGTTTGTGACCATGAGGTCACCCTTGCAGTTGAAGAAGTGTCCTAGAATGGGTTAATAGTTAAATCTAAATGGCTAACAATCAATTCTAGGTGGCTAATGGATAAATGAGGGCATACCCATTGGTGAATGTGATAAATGGGAAAATAAGGTAAATATATAGATGTGTGTGAATAAGAATAGGATAGGGCTAATTGTATAGTGATTTAAGTATACAAATTGATAAAAGGCTATCAAGATATTTACAAATGACATGGTAAATGATAAAATTGTGTGGGAAATGACATGGTATGCACAAATTTTACTTTTACAATTGCACACATATTGATTTACAAATGCTTTGCATATATATTAAATTTACTTCAAAATTAATACCTATTAATACTTCTTCTTTAAGAAAACATGATTATGTATTCTCTAATAAAACTTTCACCATAACAAGACTTCTTGCAATTACTTCAATTGTAGCATACATAATTTCATATTGCACCTATCAATGTGCCCATTACATCTTCACGTGTGATTGCTAGTATATGTATGTCTCTTCAAAAAACATAGATGGGTTAAGCTCTCTCCTTACTCTTTGAGTAAGAGATATAGTAAGAGATAGTAGGGAGAGGACTAGATAGTATTACAAAACCTGGTTCAAACGATCATACAGATAGGAAAGAACCACGAAGAAAACCTTCGGTTGTAGCTCGATTAAGTACAAAAATAGACCCCTTTACAAAACCTATGAGTTTCCAAAATACAGACCCCTTTACA
>VDFB02023824.1:0-39861 GCA_007258455.2 Sequoia sempervirens | reverse complement strand
AACAAAGGCTTTGGGGATGGTTATCAATGCACACTACCGTCGAATTGGATTTTCATCAACCATCCACATTTGATTATAGTGGGTTGGAAAACTTGGCTTTAGTTGTTCCCACTTAGGTCGTTCCCATAGGGTGAGTACTTTTTCCCACTACGACAGGCCTTCTAAAAGATGCTAATAAAACAGGAAATTGCAAAAAAAAGAAATAGGTGAGTTTGGCATTTTTGTCACCCAGTTAAGGGGAGAGCATAGGCCTATCACCAAAAACAAAGCAAACAATAATGTATTTTAAGCCCCAAATGAAGATTTTCTAAGCTAAGTGAAGATGTTGCTTCACATAAACAGAAAATTCTTTTTAGCCCAAAATAAAGTGTGGAATGTCTACCCTAGGATTGCTTCATTTTACCTTAAATGCCTACCCTAGGATTGCTTCATTTTAAGTTAGGTGTCTACCCTAGGATTTCTTCTTTTTACCTTTAAAACTACTAACTGTCCGCGGTTGCGTCAGAATCAGTTAAACTATTTTAACATTACAAATTACAACTTGACGGAATGCGCTATAACAGAGATTACAGGCCCTGCAAAAATCTTTAAATTCGCTGCAAAACTAATTAAGAGCGCTGCAAAACATTTTACGGGCGCTGCAATACATATCACGGGCGCTACAAAAGACCTGATGGGCGCTGCAAAAATCTTTACGAGCACTGCAAAAGAGCTCACGGGCGCTGCAAAGATCTTCAAATGCGCTGAACTGGGTATTGAAGTTTTGAAGACGTGTTTTCTGTGCTATTCTATTGTTTTTGTCTGTAACCTGTCAAAAGAAACTGCAAAAAGATATGAGAAACATGGGCAAATGCCCCACGGTGGGCACCAAAAATGTGTATGCTTTTATTTGTAATCTAATTGAAAACAAAAACACAACAATTAACAGAACTTTAAACTAAAGAAATTGAAATAAAACTTGAATGTAAAAGAGAATTTCTTCAGAAACATTTTGTCTTTCTCTATCTCCAGAGATTTTTTCGAAGCTTGCTGCTCTCAGATTGTGTAAGCTCAACTTCTCCAAATGGCTGCTATAGAATGAGTATGCACATGAAAATCTCTATTCTATATGCTATGAATATGAAAATGCTCACGGATATGAACAGGGGTTGTGGATTATGCACAAGGGCTGTGAATGGAAAATGTCATGATTCTATGCTATGAAAATACTGTGAATTCTATGAATGCTATGAATGCTTATACTACTTGTAATTTGACTATAATTTTCCTGCTTAAAACTTATGTATCATTTGAAGTTCCCGGCAGTCATATTTATAGATTTTTGCAGGCACAATCTTGGCTGGCAAGAATCTACGGCTGTGAGATTGGCTAGTAGAATTGAAAGGTGAGAGATGGAGAGGTTGAGAAGAAGATGGAAGAGGTTGAGAAGTTGGAGAGAAGGATGGATTCAATTTCTTCAACCCATGGGAACAAGCCTGCACAGAAACAAAGAAAATTAAATTTTCTGTTTTGACCGTTTGCTTCCCGGATGTTGAAGATAATCTCCAAATTAAATAAATAAATAAATAAATTTAATTTCATTTAATGATTTTTGATTTTTGATTTTACAAACTATGGAAGATTTAATTAAATATTTTGAAATATTTAATTATGATATGACTTTAGAAGAATATGAGATATTTAGAAAAATTAATTAAATATTTTGGAATATTTAATTATGAATAGATTTTTGAAGAATTTGAAATGATTTAAGAATTAATTAAATATTTTGGAATATTTAATTATGAATGGATATTAGAATCGAATTAGAGGAATTAATTAAATATTTGAAATATTTAATTAAAAATGATATTTAGAAGATTTAATTTAGAAAAAGAAGAATATTTTTAATCTTTATTTGAATAAAATATTCAAACTAAGATTATATGATAATTAATATAAATAAACCATAATGTTTATTTAATTAATTAAGAAATACGAAAAGATGATTAAATAAACTTATGTATTTAATCGAAATGAAATAACGAACAATATAAATAAATTATTTAAATTCATTTATACATAGATGGAATTCAGAGTTTTAATTAAATATTAAAAATATTTAATTAATTACCAGACAATGTGATGTGACCATTTTTAAGTGTATACATATATAATTTTTTGAACCATAATAACTGGTAAAAATGGTGGATTTCAGAATGCTCTATTCAACAAAATTCAAGTATCTCACTCATCGAACTATTTCACAATTACTTAGCTAAATATTGTCTTGAAATGTTATTTTATATTATCTGAATGGAAGACCCATTTCATCATCATGGGGCTAAAATATTTCTTGCTTGGGGGTTTGGCTAGAGCTCACAAGGCTTCATGATTCCAATATGGTCAAGTGGAGAGCAAGTTTGATTTTTTTGAGTTATATCATTGTTGTTACTAATTTTGTGGTTAGAGATGGTCATCAAAATTTTCACTAAACTAGGATTGCTACCTTGAAGAGAAAAAGATATATTAATTCTAGACAATAAATTTCCATGCATGTGTGATGTGCATTGTTTATGAGTAAACTATCTTTATAAAACTTGTGCATATCTTGAAAGGATTCTTGGGATGAAACAAGATCCTTAGAAAGTAAGCAGTATGAAATTATAAATCCAGTATTAAATTTTCCTAGCCTTAATACTCAGTATATTCAAATTTAGCAAGGGAATAATATTGCAAGATTCCCTCAAATATCTTTCAACCACTTATTGATCAACAAAATAAGGGAAATATAAGATATTATTACCAAGATCCCCATAATACATTATTATGTTAATACACAGATTCAACTCGTATTATGCATGATTGAGTTTTGTCAAATTATTAGGGGATCAATTCTATACCATTATGTGCTTAAGGTATCCTTAACGAGTCTTTTGATCCCCAGCTTCACCTAAGTGGGTGGCAATCGACTGTGAAACTGTCTGGGATGACCCTAGAAAGGGTTGTGTACTCACTCATTTAGTTCATAAATAAAATAATAGAGTTATAGGATGTATTGGATTAGAGAAATGCATTTGGCATATATTAATGTTATTGGGTTATGAATGTCACAAAGGTAGAGTCATCTTTGAAACTAAGGATTATAACCCTTGTGTTAGTCAACCAAGCATATGATGGTTGAATTGTCTAGAAAGATTCAATATGTGGATTGTCTTATTAACCTTTCACCCTGTAATCTTATTAATGTTATATGTTGGCGTTTGTATTATTTGGATTAAAACCACAACTTCAATTATAATCATATATTTAAGATATGATATGGCCACCTTCATCCTAGACTATACTTGGTTATTTGTTTTGCCAAGTGGTTCTTCAGTAGTGTTACAATTAGGATTGTTAACCACTATTCTTTGTAGTAAAAAGAGAATTCCTCGTAAATTAACTATTGTTGATCATTTTATGTACTTACTATTGTTTTGAGTAAGTCATGATGTAAACCTTGGTCTTATGTGTGATTGTTGATCAATCAAATATGGGTTGGGTGAACTCAAGTTGTCAAATTACAAAGCCTCTATGCAATATGTAGGCAAGACCATTAGAGATGAGTCGTCGAGGACTAGGTATGGCCCTAGGTCTTGTTCTATTATTATTACTTTGAGATTACTATTGATATATATTATATTGCATAACATGTGACTTGAACTATGTTTCAAATTGTTAATTAGTTGGTAGAACTAATTAGGTCTATCTCAACGATGTGGATTTCATGTCTCCACCTGAACCCGGCCATGATTGTCACAATAGTAGTTTAACTGACCAAGTTCTTTTAATTGATTGGTCAAATGTAGTTATGCTTCATGAAGTGCATGTATTGGAAGCAACCTTTTGTGAATTATGTAGATGTTTGTGATCAAAGTTTGAAATTTGTGTTTTTTACTTAACTGTAATTTGGTAGAAAATTTGTGGGCATTATAGGTTCACACATTTTTTATGTCTATTTTCATGGAACCAAGAGAGTGGTCAATTCCCTCTATATCATTGAACTTGGTTATCTAGAGAGAGATCATGGTATTCTCACAACAACTAACGTTTTAATTATTTATTTTTTAGTTGACTAATCTCATATAGCAACTATCCCACCAACTTCTTCAATTTCAATGTTAACTTGTTAATTTTAATAAATTATAGATGGTTTTCCACCTTTTATCCTCAAAATAATTTATTTGATCTTCAAGAACTCCTAACAAAAAAACCGACTTCATCGCATGCTTTAAGTTCCTTTCTCGTTGAACTCTACCTATATTTTATCATGTCGAGTTCTTTCTAATATTCCTCTTCATCCACTTCTACTTACAGAGTTCTACATATCTTTCTAACTCAAACATTTTTATCAACATCTATCTTCATTATTGTAATTTCATTAAAACCTTTAAACTCATTCTAATCATTATTTTTTGGATCTACTTCTACTCTTATAATATTTAAAACCAATTTCATGATTAACCAATAATATTCTTCAACCTTTCCTTTTCTCTTATTTTAAGAATTTCATTTTTTTTAACAATATTTATCTAACACTTAGTTTAAATAATATATAAAAACTATTTAATCTTCCTCGTATCCATTATCCACATATATATTAAAATGAAAGCTTCTAAATATGGTTGATTCATTCTCTCTATTTAAATATAGTTGTTAGGTTTATATAATCCTTTAGAATAAGGAAGATATTTTAAGGGCCTCCTAGATTTTAATTATAAAAAAAAAAAAGTTCTTGTCATTATAAAAGTATCCTTAGAAGTTTCTTTCTACATAAATTAATATAAAACTGCTATTTGTGTCCTATGATAATATAAATAGTCAAAAAATTAATATATTTAAAGGTCCACTTTCATAATGAATCATGATATATTCAATTATAATGATACAACTTATAAATAAATAAATAAAGTTCCATCTCAACCAATTATAGATTTTGGTTCTAGTGATATCACTTGAAAATAAATATCTAATCTTTTAAAAGAGAAACATTAATATATGTGTTAAACGTTTGTGACTTCAGAGTTTACAAAAAGATTTTTAGTTTTACTTAATTAAAAACATTAATGTATGTGTTCATTTTATTTATTATTGGTAATAATATTAAAAAGTGTTATTGAAATAGTGGTAGGTGTAAATATTTATTTATTTATTTATTTATTTATTTATTTATTTATTTATTTTTATTTATTTATTTATATATATATATATTATTTGATAAGAAAAGATATAGAATATGTAAATTTATTTATGCAAACCAAATCAATATATTTTTTGATTTGTATTTGTAGCTTCTATGAAAATTTGTGCAGTTTTAATGGACGTGTTAAATTAATAATTCGCCACTGTTTACCGTCCAAAATCAATACATGAATTCGATTGAATTTTCAGCTTGCGCATATGGCAATTGAAGGATGTGTTAAATATATTATTTCAATTGAACTTGGATTATTGGCCAAAGGAATCTTACTAGTACATTTCTTACAGTGTTCTCCCCTATTTTTGTCTCTTCTTTCCAGAGAGTTCGACTAAGAAAATCGTCAGCCTATTTATCATTTCTCTATTTTTTCTTTATACAACATGGATTTTCTAAGGTAAGGGTTATAGATGGATGGCAATGTTCTATCCTCTTGTCATCGATCAACAAATGTTGTCATCTTCATCAGAAAAAGAAAAAATCTATGAACCATCTAACAATATTACCTCCACATCAAAAAAGTGTTACAAAGAAGAGAAGGAACTGAAAGAAAAGGATGGTTAAAAATGTGGAACCGAGAAGAGGAGGAAACAAAAGGTTTTCTGTGATGTGCAACCAAAAACAAAAGATGCTTCCAAAGACAAAGAAGACAAATGTGCCTTTGA
The DNA here is from genome assembly GCA_007258455.2 of Sequoia sempervirens. Classification (NCBI taxonomy): domain Eukaryota; kingdom Viridiplantae; phylum Streptophyta; class Pinopsida; order Cupressales; family Cupressaceae; genus Sequoia; species Sequoia sempervirens. Next base: position 33,978 of record VDFB02023824.1, on the reverse strand, counting down.
TCAAAGGGAGACAATGGAGAAGGTAGCTCCCAATGAAAGGAAAGAGAAGAGTAACCATAGGTGCAAATATTTATAGTTATAATAGCTAGAGTTATTTAATTAAGTGTTTAAGTATTTCAAAATTTATTAGGGCACAAAAGTGATAAATAATTGTCTTATTTTTATTGACAAAATTTATTTTTGACTATTGAATCATTTAATTAAATTTATTTTTGACTATTGAATCATTTAATTTTTAAGAATAACAAATAACTACTTGTTTGCACATGTTGATATTAGTCTCTCTATAGTTTTTTTTTCTCAATAATCTTGATTTTTTTCAAAAATCCAATGTGTTCATCTATAATCAAACTTATACAATGACAAATTTAGTCCTATTTCTTTCATATTATTATATATAAATTTATGCATGTTAGTTGAGAGAATATGGTGCAATTGAATTAGCGTCGATTTCATCAAGAGACAATATTAAAGACATGAAAAAATCTAGGTTTGTTAGTAGAGTATCTGTACATGATTAGAAAATGTTTAAATAAAACTTACTCCAACCTCTATACAAAAATATGTGAATGATGGATCTAAACTAAACTAAAACATCCGAGAATAAATTTGTGAAGAAAGTCAAATAAAATCTTATGACGTCTTTCACAAAGGCCATTAAAAAACTCACATAATAAAATTAAATTGAAAAACACATCAAACATCCATAAATAAATTTCTAATTAAAGTGATTAAAAAAATATCAAGAAAATCTTGTGGCATTCATCCATAAACATTAAGTTATGCATAAATCTTATATAGTAAAATTAAAGAAAAAAATACATAAAATTTTAAATAATATTTAATATCATTTTATAAATAATTAAAATTATTTGACTGATAGAATAAGGAAATAGTCTTTATTTTGAGAATTAAATTAAAAAATATTTTATGGGACTCCCACTGGCCAAGGGCACTCAAAGTGGAAATTTAGGGAATACTTTGGTGGAATGCTGCAAGGATTGGGTTTCCTCATGGAAGAACAGATGGCTCTCTTGGGCGGGTAGACTAACAATGTTGAAATCTGTCATTTCTACTCTTCCTATATTTATGATGTCTTGCCTACAGTTATCAGTGGGAACGAGCAAGACCTTGAATCATGTAATGAAGGACTTCTTTTATAAAGGCAACTCTGATCAAAAGAAATTTCCCCTTATAAAATGGCAAAAGGTATGCGAAAAACGTGAGAGAGATGGTGTTGGTCTGAGGAATCTTATTTTTGCAAAACAAGGCATTGGGGGTAAAGTTAGCTTGGGTTGTTCACTCTCGTCTTGATATGAAATGGGTAAAGATAGTGAGAGAAAAATATCTAGAAGAAGAACCCTATTGCTTATTGGTGGCGAAATCTTTACCAATGGGGTCTTGTATATGGAATTTCATTAGGAATTCCAAGGATCTCATTACAAATTATCTCACATGGGAAATCAAGGATGGGAAAGACACTCTTTTCTAGGAGGATTCTTGGGAAGGGTACCCAGCCCTAGCTGAAAACTTTGAGCTCAAATGAGTAAGGGAAAGAACGGAGCAAGTTTGGGGTCTAAAAGTTTGTGATTACATTGACTTATAGAAACCTTCTTCAGAGGGTCCATATGTGTGGAAATCGGTGAGGAGTTTGAATCTTGAAGTTCGGGAAATGGAAGCGTTTGAGCAAGAATTGGCAAAAAGAAGAATTTGGTGCAGGCATGGGAGTGATTGCTTGAGATGGGATGCGTCTTCAAGTGTTGTTTACTCTGCTAAAATTGGATATGATATCTTGTCTTCAACGGGGGAGGGAAGTTTGGTGGTCCCAATGAGTTTATGTTGTAATAAAGCATGTCTCCCAAAGGCAGGAATTTTCACATGGGCAACAACACAAGGTAGAGTTCTTACTAGGGACAGATTTATTAAAATGGGTTATCATGGACCATCTAGATGCCCATTATTCCATGAGGTAGAGGAAATAGTGGATCATTTGTTTTTAAATTGCAAGTTCACATATCAGATCTAGAGCTAGTTGTGTGTGAAGTTGCACTGTTCTACAGCTTTCCCCAGTATGTTAGAATTTCTTATTGCCTGGCCTAATTCTTTTCAAAATTCTCTTTTTGGGGACTTATGGGTGATGAGTCCTTCAATGGTTTTATGGGAAGTATGGAAGGAGAGGAACCAATATCTTTTTCAGGACAAGGAGATGTCGATTCCAAGGTTGCAGTATAAAATAGAGGTGTGCATTGTAGAACTTTTCAATGCAAGATTAGAGGACAAAAATCCAAGCAAAATTAATTTTACAAAATGGGATGCTTGGGTACTAAAACAATGGTTTGGGATCAAAGCTCTACCTTTTGGAGGTTTAGGGAATGTGGCGTCAATGGATATGAGGAACAAAATAGTGTGGCTTCCTCTAGAGCAAGGTTGGGTCAAATTAAATTTCGATGGTGCCTCAAAAGGGAATCTGGGGCCATCAGGGGCTGGTTGTATTGTTCGAACCTCCACAGGTCATATTTTGGGAAGAATGGAAAAATCTCTTCCAGATGGCACTAATAATGCTACAGAATTCCAATCTCTCCTTATTGGTCTAAGTCTATGCAAGGAAATTGGAGTTAAAAATCTTGTGGTGGAAGGGGACTCTACTCTTGTAATAAATTCCCTCAGGTCTCATCAGATTCACAATTGGAGGTTGGGGGAATTTTTGGAAGCAGCATTAGAGCAGCTAAAATGTTTCGAACAAGTGATGTTCAACCATACGCTGAGGAAAGGTAATGTTGAAACTAACAGTTTATCAAATATGGGAGTGACTGGTCCAAATCTTAAAGAACTCGGTTTAGTAAGGAATTAAGCTTTAGGGGTGGCTGGGTGGGCTCCCCCCTCTCTTCTCCACATTAGCATGCTAGCAGGGATGGTTGCGTGCTATGGTGGTAGAGTGGAAGGGAAAAGGAGGACAATGAAGGGTATGACTAGGATTTTGTTCACGTGGCATAGGTTCCCATTTTCTTTCCTTGAGTTTGAGGTTGTCATAGGCATTATTACCCAGAGGTTGTTTAATACATATCAAACTTGGCACATTTGGAAGGTTGTCATTAGCAAGGGTGGTGACAAAAAGGTACTTGGTAGTAATTGAGCTAAAGTGTTTAAGTTGCATTTTAATGTTTTTTCTTTCATTCGTCTATGGTGCTAGTACTGGTTAGAGGTGGTGTTCATTGTGGATTCTATGTGTACTGGTGGTGGCGCTCATGACGAAGCGCTCTCACCTTGTCATCAAGGTCTTTGTGGATGGAGTGGAAAAGTTTGGGGTGGACACACCAATCTCTCTAAAATTGAAGGCTACACAAGCCTCCTTCAGAGAAATCAAAGACCAATGTCTAAAGTGGATTCTCACAAACAGGGACCCTCTAGTCTTGGTGGAAACAAAAATGATCCTAGGAGCTGGTTATTTGCCCAACATGGAATTCGGAAGAGACAACCTCCACATCTCTTCTCGGTTCCTGGCTTCTCTTTTGGATAATGGGGTGTCTAAGGCCGAGGCCAAACTGCTGCTGGTAAAGATGTTTTGAAAGGACCTGGTGAGCGGCTTAGATGAGGTGTTGGGCTTTGTTGTGGAGAGCAGAGGTGTTCTGAGGCCATGTGACCTCGAAAATATTCAGGATTTGGATGAGGCTGTGAAGTTATTTTTGTTCCTTCTCGACTTGAGCAGCCCGGCATTGAGCAAGCACATAATGGTGGTGGCGGTGGCTATCGATTTATTGAAGAAATTCTTCAGTCTTTTGGCGGCAGGAGGCGATAGGTGGGTAAAGGACTTTGAAGAATTTTTTTCTTTAAACAATTTTATGTGAGTTCTCTTTCCTGTGGATGGTGGTGTTGGTAGTTAGTTGGGTTTCGTTTCTCAGGCTTAATGGTGTTCTAACTATGTGGGGTTTATTGATTAAGCCCATTAATGGCCATTTTGAGAATTTTTGGGTGTATGGGGTTATGTTTGTTTACGGTTGGGGCTGAACCCTCATGGCTTTTTGGGTTTGTAGTTGGCTTTGGTGGTCGAGCGGTTGGTTCTAGTAGGTTGGGTTTCTTGTTTTGTCTTGTCTCTAGTTTTTTTGGTGCAGGTGGTTGGGTCAGGTTTTGATGGTGTTTGATGGTGGAATCATTACCTGTGTTTGCAAACGATTCTAATCTTCCTTAATTAATATATAAATCATAACTTGCATATCAAAAAAAAATTAAAAAATATTTTGAAATAAATATTTGAATATATATATATACTCAGTCATATATAAAAATTAAACAAAATTTTAGAAATAAATTAAAAGTAAATTATAATATTTAAATTTAAAATTATAACTAAATTATAACCTAAAAAATGGAATTAAATTATAACTTATATAAACTAATTATTAAAAAATGAAAATGTGTGAGTAGTAAAAAAATATTATTAATAAGACAAAACTTGGAGCTCTACACTGCGAAATTGTGTGAACTAGCAAAAAATTGTGAATACTTGTGAATTAATGAAATTCAAATTGAGAAGGGTTGTGAATCAGGGAAAAATCAAGAGATACCTACGATTATAAGAAAATAAGATGAAGCCAAAAATCATGCGGAAAGCATCCTTTGAATGGTCATATGAAAGTTCAAAACCTATATTCGTAAAGTGGCCCAACTCAATCCCTTTGCTAGAAAGAAACCAAAGCAAATCAATAAAGTAGAAGAATCTAGAAACCCCAAAATATCATAAAGAAAACCTGAATAAAGAAAACAAAAATGGTGGGAAATCAAACCATAAAAGAGGTCTAGAAAAAGAACACAAATACAAAGTTTCTCGTGATAAACCTCCAAGCAGGAAATATCAAAAGACACCAGAAAAATAAAAATTATCCAAACCATTGGAACCATAGGAATCAACAATAGAAATTGATGTCCAAGTAGAAATGGAAGAATATATAGACCTCCTCCTAGAAGCTACAATAATATAAAAAACAATCAAAAAGAGGAAAAGTAGGAAAGTCATAGAAGAATGGGCAAGGGAAAATTGGAAAGAGGACCACGCGATCAAATTCTTACCAAATGGCTTCTTTTTGGTAGTTTTCCTATCCAAAGAAGACAAGGAAAAAATCCTTAACCATGGTTTATGGAAAATGGATGGATCCCCATTATATATGTAGAAATGGGAACCTAATTTCAATCCCAAAAATCATAAGCCTCAAATGGAATCGAAATGGATAAGACTCTACAACATACCAATAGATTTTTGGATAGAGGATTTCTTGGAAAATATTTGGAAGATCAATAGGAACACTGACAGGTATTGATACCCAAATGCTAGAAAATAACTCATATCTCTATGTAGGCATCCAAATCGTTGGAATCAAGGAGATTCCAAAATAATTCATGCTAAAAACCAAAGCAGGATTGTGGAGGCAAGGGTTAGAAATAGAGGAAGAAAAATTCTTCTACCTTAAATGTGAAAAAAGAAATCACTTGATGAAAATTGTACAGTATCAATTAAAAAAAGGAAGATCTAGAGAAAGAAAGAAGTCTCCCTCAAAGAGGTGAAAGTTAACATTACTCAAAAGGATAATCCAAAGCCCCAGACACAAATTGAAAACATAGTAGTAGAAAAAGACAAGCAAATCAGTGAAAGCGTTGACAGAGGCACGACTAAAATCCAAGAAGAAGATAATCATTCACTTCCACAAACACCGAAGATAAATGAAGGAACTCTCTCTGAGAGTGAAAATGAGGAGGAACATGATGAAATTGATATAATAGAACCAAGGAACATCTCTCAATCGGTGGCAAGAATTCTAGAACCTATCAAAATTGCCAAGAAGAAAAGAGGAAGGAAATAAATAGAAAAGGGAAGAGTTGGCCCATGAAAAAGGTATAAAAAGCATTACCAAGATCTAGAAAGAAAACAAGGGAGAAGAGTACTCCCTCATAAGGAGACCATGAAGATAATAAGTTGGAATGTTAGGGGCCTAAACGCCCCTAACAAAAGATGCTTAATCAAGTGTCAACTGGAAACAACAGAGGCATATATAATACTTCTTCAAGAAACCAAATGGGAGGAGGAGGGAACCCTAGCCCTCCACATAAGCCAATGGGAACAATATTACTCTAATTCATATGCCACACCAGGGGGATCGGGGATTCTATGGAGATCTAACAATGCTAGATTGAAAATAATAGAAAAAGGGGAAAACCAGATGATGAGCGAGGTGTCAAATCTAAAGTTCAATCTCGGATTTACCCTACTCAACATCTATGGACTAGTTAGGACCCAAGACAAAGAAAATCTCTAGGAAACAATAAGTCAAAAGATGGACACCTATAATATTAGCAAAGTAATCATAGGGGGTGACTTCAATGTTATTCTAAGAATCGAGGAAATTTTGGGTGGATCAAAAAGAATCCACATCAATGAAAGACTTAGGTACCTTCCTAGTTAATAATGACTTGATAGAAGCACAAAAAAATAATGGCTTCTTTACTTGGTCCAATACATGGAAAGGGGGAAATTGTGTTAAAGAGAGATTGGATAGATTCCTCTTTTCCAAAGAATGGCTAGAAAACCCCTTTAACCTAGAAGCCCTCATACTCCCACTGGTTGGCTCAGATCATCTTCCCATTAAACTATGAATTTCTTGAGAGAAGACACAAAAGAAGGGTGCATTCAAAGTTGAGAAAATTTGATTCAAAAGAACCAATTTGATTCCTAAGATTGAATAGTGGTGGCAGAACATTCCAAAATGTAAAGGCACAAAAAGTGTCATTTTTACAAAAAAAAAAAATACATCAAAAAGAAACTATGCAAGAGTGGAATAAGACAGTGTTCAAAAACATCTTCATTGAGAAAGATAGAATAGAGGAAGAACTATCAGAACTAAATGAAAAAATAATGAAACAAAGAATGTTCCAAGAAGACTACGAAAAAGAAAGAGAACTAAAAACATATGAGGAGATAATGGCAAGGGAAGAGCAGTTTTGGCACTCAAAATCTAGGGAAGTCTACCTATGTGAAGGAGATGCCAATACCAAGTTCTTCCACAATACCACTAAGATCGAAAGAGCATATAAAAAATTCACTATCATCCAAAAATTTGAAGGTATATTAACAAAAGAAATAGAGGAAATACAAGAAGAGGTAGTTAAGTCCTTTAAGGATCTCCTAGCTCCCCAAGGTGAAGTTGATACAATTGATCATGGGGAAATCATAAGTAATATCCGAAGAAAAGTCTCTCAAAAAGATAATGAAATTTTAGTGGCACCCCTCACTAAGGAAGAAGTCAATCCTAATAAAGCACCAGGACCAAATGGGTTCTTGGATTTCTTCTATCAAAAGTGTTGGAATTTTTAGGAAAATGAGGTGTGGGAAATAGTGGAATACTTCAAGTAAAAGAAGCAATTTATTAAAGATATCAATAATACAATGTTGGTGTTGATACCAAAAAAGGAGGACTGCTTGAGCTTCAGTGACTACCGCCCAATCTCATTGTGTAATACAATCTATAAAATAATTTCAAAAGCACTAGCCAATAGACTAAAGCCAATATTGGGGAATATCATCTCAGCTAATCAAAGTGGATTTACCCCAGGCAAAGATATCACAGATAGCATTATAGTTGCTAACGAGGCACTACACTCCATCAACAAAGATAAAATTCAAAGTATGATGATTAAACTAGATGTAAGAAAAGCTTACAATAGGGTCAGATGGAGATTCTTAATTAAAGTTATGGAGAAAATGGGATTCTGCAAAGAATGGCTACATATGGTCTACTACTACTTAGCAATAGCAAGATATTCAGTATTGGTAAATGGCCTACCATGTGGTTAATTTATTTGAGAGCTCAAATGGGATAAGACAAGAAGATCCAATCTCGCCCTTCCTCTTCGTCATAATGGCAAAAGCCCTGAGAAAAAAGATAGAAAAATACCAGAGGGAAGGTAGCTAGAAAGGTGTGCAGATCGCCCCTAATATAGAAGCTACCACCCATCAACAATTCATTGATGATACCTTGGTATACAGAGAAGCCACACTTAGAGAAGTAGAACGGATCAAAATTTGCATGGAGGAGTATATAAAGGCCTTGGGGTAGCAAATCAACAAGGAAAAATCAAAGTATTCTTCTTTTACACCAAAAAAGTGCTCCAAAAGAGGATATCAAAGCTACTAGGATACACAATAGATGTCATTCCCTGCAAATACCTTGGGGTGCCCATTTTCAAAGGAATGATCAAAATAAAACTATGGGAACAAACAACAGAAAAATACAAAGAAAAATCACTTAGCTGGAGAGTAAAATCACTCATGCTAGCAAGGAGAATAACAATGATCAAAGTTGTCCTTTCAGCAATACTAGTATATTCCATGTCTAGTATGCAGTTGACCTTAAAAGCGGCTACCAACTTGAATAACACTCTCAAACACTTCCTATTGGAAGGCTCAAATGACTAGCACAAAGTACCTCTAATCCACTGGGACCAAGTATGCAAATCCCGGGAGGAAGCGGGCATGGGCATAAGAAATCTGAAAGCTTAAAATCTTCCCCTATGTGTCAAACTTGTATGGAAAATGTACCAGATGTAGACACTGAAAAATTTCCTAGGCTTGCTAACACCATTTTTCCATTATCTAGGGTCATAGTTCTACTATTAATTAAATAATCCTTAATTATTTAATTAGCTCATTTAATTCATTTCTCCATTAATCTTGATTAATTAAATAAATTATATTTATTCAATTACGTCACTAATGTCTTTCCTCTGTAATTAAATAAACTTTATTTATTTAATTATTTCCATTTTTCTATTATAATTAAATAATTATATTAATTATTTAATTATTCACTGTTAGCTTTTATGTCATAAATTAATTAAATTTTATTTAATTAAATAACCCATCTTTTCTCTCACTTTTTAGATTAAATTTTTATTTAATCAAAAGGTTAATTTTCATTTTTCCTCTTGCATTTAAATAATGCTTCCATTATTTGAAAATGCAATTTTCTTTTTGAACTAACTGATTTTGATGAAAAATTGGTTAATTTCCTCTTTCTCCCTCACTTTCAATCTTATCTCATCTTGTCTCGTCTAATTTCAGCCATTGATCGAATTAATGTCTTTTCAATCTTGATCGTCCATTTTCCATCTAGCTCTCTATAAATAGTGCTACTATTTATCATTTTCATCATCTGAGAAAATCTTGAATAGGCTATCATGTTGTTGAGATAATTAATTTCTTCAATATTTGTTGTCATTTACTTTAGGCTTTCATTGTAGGTTGCAAATTTGAGGGCACTCATTATTTCATAGAAAAATGGAGAAGAACAATAAAGGTGATTCAACCATGACGTGAAGACTTGGGTAACTTCGTTATGTTATTTTGAGTTTTCATAATAAGATTGTGATTCATTGTTGCTTAGGGATTTTTGGGTTTGATTTTATTGATTAATGTTTTCTAACTTTTAATTTTCCTAAGCTACAAATGATGAACCCGACGTGAAAGCAAGCAAAAGTCGATCTCCAAGTATGTCTCTCCATCAAAAATCACTAGGGGAATCTATCAAGGAAAAAATTTAAATAAAACGCTTGTTGATCCAAGGTTTCCATCCACATCACTCTCACTCATACCATATACTCCATTCCATATGTCCACATTCATACATCTGTCATATCATTCCACCTCCATTGGTGATTTCTTTCAATGTATCTTCAACGATGACCCCTTCACGTACACTAGCTCATTGGTCACTGAAAATCCTTCTTGCCTGAATCCCGATGGCCCACGTAGTGTGCACATTAGGGATCCTACCCTAGCCTATTTCTTCTTCCACATCTATCATCCTTCACACTTGCCACTTGCACTTGTCATCTAGATCAGGTCCTTTCATCCAGCATGGTCATTCAAGCATGATTAGGGCATCGTCACAATGGTCTACAAATATAGTACGCATCAATTTTTCATTTAGCTTCAAAGAGCTCTTTTCAAAAATTCCTTAAAAAATACCAAAAAATGAGAAAAAGTCCTAAAAAAAATTTAAAATGAGAAAAAGTCCTAAAAAAATACAAAAAAATGAGAAAAAATCTTGAAAAAACTAGAAAAAAAAAATTAAAAGTCAAAAAAATCATTACCTTGATGAAAACCTGGCAAATAGGTGTCTTAGTGATAGCAAAAAAGTAGTAAAGAGAAAAAAAATCATCCAATAGTGAAAACCACATTAGTGGCACTTTGGATAAGTACCATGGTGAAAACCTGGAAAACAAGCGCCATGTGTAGTCAATCTTGGCTCCATCATCTACTATCACTCTATCTGGTCTTCCACCCTAATTCATAATAATACCTTTACCCTTCATCATCTCCCATTTGATATCCATCATCAGGCCTTGTCATCTTTTTTGTGACTTCCAAGCGGTTGGTGTCTTGCATCCTTTCTCCTTCATCTTTCATCCATAATAAGCCCCTATCCCATCCCATCCCTATTTGTTAGTCTTACACCTAACTAGGGGAAATTTCCTAACACTTGGATTCATTGGATTCTACACTTATCATTGGAGGTCAAAACATTTGAAAACAAAAAAAAATCAAATATTCCAAAAAACTACCAAAAAAAATCAAATATTCTCAAAAATCCAACAAAGTCAAGGGTCATGTTGAACTACGAGGTATTTTCACATTGCTATGTAGGAAAGGCCATCTATCAATGAGCCGTCAAGGCCCCCTTGGTCAGTCTTTTAGGGTTTGTCAAGTCAATCAAAATAAATTAGACACTGTCAACTTAGACATGGAATTATCATCTAAAGTTCAAACACAAATCTTGAATAAACAAGACAAGCAAGCCAACAAGTCTCCAAGTCAAATCAATCATTTGTCACATCAATCAAACCAGTCAAATCGATCAAAACTAATGGTCTTATACAAGATGTGTCCTTCCTAAAACCAGACCTTGTCACTATCACACTTTGTCATTTGCCTTATACAGGTAGTTACATGATCAAAGCCAGACTTGACATCTTATACGACATGTTGCTTCTCCTAAAACTAGGCCTTGTCAAAACAGTCAATCCATCACTCACTTCGTCCCTTAGCATAATGGCACACACTTATCAGCAAATAATCTAAATGGTTGTTGATCTTGTTGGTTTGTTTTGTCTTATCTTTTGGATTTACTTCGATCATGTTACTAGCCACCTCGAGGATGTCCCAAGAAGGATTTAGAGGAGCGATGATGTCTCATGACTTGTCTTTTATTTGATTGTTGTCTACAATTTGTCTTGACAAAAAGGTTGGGGTAACATGACCCTTAGTATGAGTTAAGACATTCCTTGTTTGTGATTGTTTTTTTTACAGATGGATGACCTTGTACACCTTGGTATATGTCATACCATGGTGTTTGTTGTCAATTTATCATATTTTACTGCCCAATGATGATTAAATGCACAAGCCTGGAATATCCAAATGTATATCTACAAATTATCTCAACTAGCACTATCTCAACACCCATTTCGTCCATGCTAACTATTGTCACCTAGAAATACACCCTATGTGAAGTTATGAGAACTAAGCTTTCTGGTGAAACATGGGATCATTTCAAGGTTGTGGGTCACCTGAAGTTGAAATGAACCTTCGGAGAAGGTCGGCTTCCTTTGGGTATCACCTAAACTAGCAATTATGTGAAGGTAAAAGGAGAAGGGATGCAAATAATGAAACTAAACTGAACTATTCCTATGGTGATACACCGAGTTAATAAGAAATCATGAAACAGACACAGGAAGAACATACACTGGAAAGCAAAAGATAGCGTTTTCACTTACTTAACATAACCCCTTTAAACTCATGCACTATTCTTAACAGGCTTGCTCGACATGCATATCTTAGGAAGGAAAGATGAATTTCACAACCTTAGGTATGAATACAGATTTTAGAAAAAACACAGCTAAGAACTTGTATAGTCTAAAATACAGAAATGAGAGTAATACAAACATTAACAGTAGCTTCCCAGGTAAACTCTATGTTATATTCCAGATTCCAGTTGAGTTACAAAACATACATTTTGTCAAGAAAGGATTGATAAAAATCACTAACTCTTTTGAATGCACAATCTCAACTGTTTACAAAAGGCAAAAAATGCCTTATATATCAGACTGTGTCAGCCCCTTAGGGCTTACAAAATATCGGTCCCTTCAGGGTAGATTTTTCCCTAGATCTTTTGATTGAATTTAATGTAGAACCCAGCGTGTCCATGTCGGTGAAGAGTCGTCCCCGAAGAAGCCTCTTGATCTTTTTGCAACCACTGCATTCATTTCTGATCTTGTGTCATCCTGGAACCACTTCGGTTGCACGCTTTGAATGCTCTGAGCTCATAATAGATACGTGTTGCATTCACATTTTGTTGACATTCTTGATCCTGGTCAGATTGCCACGGCTCACCTCAGCTCTCCCTAGTTGGTTGAGTGTATTCCACACAAACACTGTAGGCAGTCAAAACTCTTTTTAAAAGAATCGCATCTTGGCGAGACACTAAAAGTGTCTCACCGATGCGATTATTCCCCCTGAAACCATCGGCATAGCATGTGACAGTCAACGAGAGTTCCTATCGAGCCCACAAGTCATGTCGATATCATTGAAACCATCGGCAAGACATAATTCTGTCACTAAGACATCATGATGAATTCTCTATTCCTTAGCGAAGGCATCGGTTTCGGGAGGCTTCACTGGTCGGTGAGACCCTGTGGCGAAGGGATCCTTCTCCCTGAGCTCCGCATTCTTTGTTAAGTCCCTATCGGTTGGCAAGACTCTCAGCGAGGTCTTCCTTCACTTCACTTTGGCAAGAGAAACCCTCATCGGTGAGACGTCATAGCGGCCTCATTAGTTATGTTGATATCGCCTCCCATCGTTGAGACCACATTATGTCGGTAAGACATCCTACCAAATGTAAGACCTCCTTTATGAGTCTCCCCAAATGCATTTTACTCTGTCAGGCTCTACATTTCCTTCAGTGAGACATTATTGATGTTACCCCGAGACATTTTATTCCACTAAGCTCTAGGTCTCCTTCGGTGTGACTCCCATCAGTCGGGAAGACATCGTATCAAACTTCTCCTATCTGCCCAAGCTCTCCTCTATTTGCTGAGACTCCCGCCAGTCGGTGAGACATCATACTGAAGGCACTTTGCTTTGGCGAGGGTCTTTCAGTCGGCATGACTTTCTTTATCGCCCAGACGTCATGTATAAATCCCTTCCCTTTGGCAAACTTCATTCGTTTCGAGGTGACTCACTACTTTCGACGAGACTTCCTGCCGAACGCTTTGTCTGGGAAAGCTCCCTGAACTTCTTCATCCTTCTTATCGCCAAGACATCCCAGGTTGCCAAGACATCTTGTAGAACTCAATCCTTATGCCGAGAACCTTTAGAGTTGGGGAGACCACCTTACATCGGAAAGACCCCTTGCCGAAGTCCTTTTCTCAACGAGTCCTTTTTGTTGTCAGTGAGACTTCCGCCGATGGCAAACATATCAAGGTCCCCACTCAGTCAGCGAGACTAAATGTCTTTCCTGAGACATTACGGCAAAGGTACCAACCTTGGCCAAGACCACGAGCAAGTCGGGGAGACCTACGACGATACCTCTCATACCTCTTCGGTGAGACCTCTGGTCTTCGGCGAAACACTAGGGCGATATCACTTACTCTCAGCAAGGCCTTGGCCAGTCACCAAGACATCTTGGTGGATTTCTTCCTTTTGGTGAACTGCTTCCCATCGGGGTGACTCATTGCTTTTGGTGAGACTTCCTTTCGAAATCTCCTTACTATCGCCAAAACATTCTGGGGTCGCTGAGACCTCTTGGCGAGCCCAAATTACCACGCCGAAGACTTCAACATAAAGTATTGTCCGCGAGACATGTTCTCTTCATTGGGACCTTTTATCAAGCGCTATAGGTTATCCTGAAGCTCGTGGTCACCATGAGTCTCCCCGATTTCCAATTGAATGGCCTATCGGCCAAAGAATTTTGTGCAATAAGAGGTCATACCAAACCCTTCCTGTCACAGCGATAGGCTCTGTAGCTTCATTCGGTAAGACAGAAGCTAGGTCACAGCGACCTATTCAAAAAGGAATGAATCAAAGCAGCCAGTCGGCCAGATAGTGAAGATGTCATACCAACCTGGCTCTAATGGAGGCTGAGCCTGTGACTATTGACACATATTTCCAACAAACCAGGCCCCCAAACTGAATTCCCTATGAAATGTCATCAGATGCATGAAATAACCCTCACTAGAGATATCCCATTTGGCCCCTATGAACCTCTGCAACATATATGCCTTGCCTGATTGAGACAGAGGGTGAAATTAGGTAACACTAACATCCATGTCTTCCATGCTAACATTCATCTTTTTCGCTCTAACATTTCTTCTATTCTGCATCTTCATTATCCTTATTCATTTTCCTCTATCCTTTGTCCTTCATCTTTTGTTCCTCTCATCCATTTTGAGAGCACACTTGTGTTCTTTGAACCCACATGTCCTCTTGAGGGGGCATACAACTACCTCCTTGTCATTCTTCCTCTCCCTATTTTCACACTAGGGCATATATTTGAACTAATTTTCTTTGACATAATGCAATAAACTACATTATATCAAAGGGGAAAATGTAGACACCTAAAATTTATTTTCAAATGTCAGCATTCTCCTATTAATTAAGTAATTTTAATTATTTAATTGAGTCTTTCCATCATTTCACCTCAGCCTCTAATTATTAAATATTATTTAATTACATCACTAATTTCTTTCCTCTATAATTAAATAAACTTTATTTATTTAATTATTACCATTTTCTACTATAATTGAATAATTATATTAATTATTTAATTATTCACTTTTAACTTTTTCTGACATAAATTAATTAAATCTTATTTAATTAATGACTTGTCTTTTCTCTCACTTTTTGAATTAAATTTCTATTTAATTCAAAAAGTTAACTTGCATTTTCCTCTTGCAATGAGATAACTTTTCCATTATTTCAAAATACAATTTCCTTTTTGAACTAACTGATTTTGTTGAAAAATTAGTTAATTTCCTCTTTCTCTTTCACTTCTGATCTTATCTCATCTCGTCTCATCTAATTTCATTCATTGATCAAATTAATGTCTTTTCAATCTCGATCATCCATTTTCCATCTGGCTCTCTATAAATAACTTGCTACTATTTATCATTTTGATCATCTAAGAAAATCTTGAATAGGCTATTGTGTTGTTGAGATAATTAATTTCTTCAATATTTTGTTGTCATTTACTTTAGGTTTTCATTGTATTTTATAAATTTGAGGGCATTCATTACTTCACAGAAAAATGGAGAAGAACAATGAAGGTGATTCAACCATGGTGTGAAGACTTGGGTAATTTCACTATGTTATTTTGAGTTTTCATAATAGGATTGTGCATCATTGTTGCTTAGTGATTTTTGGGTTTGATTTTAGTGATTAATGTTTTCTAACTTTGAATTTTCCTAAGCTACACCAGAAACCCCACTTGCTCTTGTGTAGAATACTACATAAAAAGTAATTAAATAGCATGGAACCGGAAAGAATACTAACAATATCCAATCCCCAAAATGGCTCCCATGTTTGGAATTTCATGCTAAATAGTAGACATCTAATAACATACCACTTAACATGGAAAATTAATGGTGGGAAGACAACAAACTTCTGGTATGACTCTTGGGGAGGCCACAAAGCACTAGATGAATACCCCGAGCTAAAGGACCACATCCCAGCACTTGAAGAAAAATATGGAAAGAAAGTCTATGACTTCATGAAACCTTAAGGCCAAGAATGGAAAGACCTTGACTCCATCCAACTGAAAGAAAGAACCAAAATGCAACTAGTATAAATAATGAAGGAAAGAAAGGAATGCCTTAACAAACAAAGTTATAGGATAATCTAGTGTGGTGCCAAGTTTGGAAGTTACACAGCTAAGATGGGGTACAAAATCCAAATGGAAATGAGTAATAAGCAATGGCCACAAAAATTGTGTTGGGGAAGATGGATCCTCCTGAAAGTAGGCACTCTTTCTTGGGCAATGCTCCATGGTAGGATATTAACAAGGGGATAAACTAAAATCCATAGGTTTGGAAGGATCCAACTAGTGTACAATGTGCAAAGAAAGCAATGAGAATGAAGATCACCTAGTCCTAAACTATCCATACGCAAAGCAATGTTGGGATTGGTTGCAAAAGAACTTAAATTGGTCTACCTTGAGACAAAGTAAGCTTAGGGACCTTTTCCTAAGTTGTCCAACCTTTTAAAAGATGCATTCTAGGGGCTAATATGGAAGTCAACACCGTCCATTATGATATGGAATATTTGGAAAGAAATAAATTGTAGGATCTTCCATGAAAAAGAAAAAGAACCAAAAGAATTGATAGCAAACATTGAAAGGAACATATCAAAGTGGCTAAATTCCCACATAAAACTCCAAAGGAAAACTAATTTCATTCATTAGGATAATGAACATATGAAAAACTAGACTCAATTGAAGATCCCCCTTTCTTGCAGTTTACATTGGACTCAAAGAAAAATTGGCCTAAGGCTAAATGGATCCCACCATCCAAAGGAAGATTTAAGATCAACATGTTCGGTGCCTCGAGAGGCAATCTAGGTAAATCCAGTATTGTATGCATTATCAAAAATGACACTAGCCAAATGATAGGTTCCTTGTCAGAAAAACTACCTAATACCACAAACAATGTTGTTGAACTGGAAGGGATCTTTAGGGGGCTACAACTATGTAAGGAAAAAGGAATCAAACATATTGAACTAGAATGCGACTCAAATTTTTTTATTAATATCATTTCAAGAGGCCAAACAGAGGTATGGAACCTTCAACCAAAAGTCTTCAAAATCAAAGAACTAATGGAGGAATTAAATTTATTATCAACCAACCATATCTATAGAGAAGCTAACAAATTTTTTGACCTTCTCGCAAACTAAGGTACACACTAGGAGGAGGAACTTAGACAGGACTCACAAGAAAATACATGGGAGGGACTTGAAGAAATAATTGTAGTTAAGGCACAAAATTCATAGATAATTCATCACCAATGTCTCTAGATAAGTAGCACAAAGGTATGAATTCGAACTACTATTCTTTCACAAACATTAATTCAATAATAGTTCAAATAATGCATTTTAAATAGTAACCCCACTTATAGGTTGCAACAAGTTAAACTGTATTCCCTGTCACAACCGATCCTCAAACATGACTAAACCCAGGTCACCCTTGTAAACAAACAATATGTAGTGGTTTCTCACCCACCTAGGTACTAATCATGGTGTCATTGCAGCTTATCCAAGATACTAATGAAGGGACCATTGTGTTCAGAAATCACTCAGCCTAATTAAGGTTTCCAAAGACCAACCATACACACTAACCAAGAAAAAAAATGGAACATCACTTTCCACTCTTAAACCCAAGATGAATATTATCCCCAAATGGCACTGGCCAACTATCGTGAAGCTAGAACAACTCTAGCAAGATTAAAAGACTAATAAAAGTATAGTTCTATTGGCGACTCGACCTCAAGAAGGAAATATAATATGGAACGGGAGTGACAAACAAAAGAGACATGACAAATTGTATGCAATTACAAATAACACATCTTGTTCACAATCAAATTTTAGCCAAACTAAGTTTCCAACACACATCATTAGGCTCCAATAGGAAGTATTGGAATGGGGATAATGTATATCAATCTTGTGTAAGCTAGATCAACAATTAATTGATAACTAAATACCATAAAAAACAAATGAACAATATCACATTTCTGCCAAGTACTTAACATGAAAATAAGCATACATCGATTCTAGTAGACCAAAAATTAGTCATTATGCAAGAAAATTTAAACTTGGAAACGTAAATTTTTAAGCCAGAATGCCCTAATATGCCCATTTAAACTCTTAAATAGCAAATTGATTGTATTGGTGTACTTATATTGGAAACGCAATATACATTTGCAACCATGTTCGAACAAAATAAGATCTATCAGATGTGCAAAAAGGATCATCCATTACCATTTCCAAACAACTAAAATTCATTGTTTGAGAAATTTACCACTAAATTAAATGAAACCCTAGCGACATAAAGGAAAACTGGAAGAAAAATTTCTAGAGATTAGATAAATCCATATATATATATTAAGTTTGTGATAAATTGTAACGTAAGTAGTTTCAAAGATTATTTATGAAACCATCCACAAAATTACATCCAATCGAGTGTGTAATAGGGTATCTTTAAACCCTTGATTCTTTAAGCTAACCCTAGCCGCTAAATTACAAATTTGGGTTTCAGACTATTCATATTTCATAACTTGCTAACCCTAGTCGCTAGATATTATTTAAACTTCTGTATATACACTAAAAAATGGAACTGGAACATGCATACCATAATCCTCATATGCAATGAACTAGGAAATCCACTATGAATCCTTAACGAGCATGAGATGATAAAGATGTTTCAAGAAATCATAAGTTGTCTTCGAATGGAAGTGATGTATCCAATAATAAAATTCATAAAGGTCTGGTAAAAATGGTAGAAGCTCGTTGGCTACCCTATTAGGGTGAAATAAGTCACGAGGACAAGGGATCCCCTCTCCTAGCCAAGCGTCAATCAACACCACATCTAAACCCTAGAGAAAAAAGGCTTAAACACCCACTAGGTCAAATGTGCAATCATCTCCTTATACGCATGAAGATCTAGTAAAGAGGCCATGAAATGAGAGGTGATATCAGAATTTACCCTGTATCGCTCACTGATAGTCACAAAACACCTTCCTAGAACCATTTTAACTACCTTAAAGGTCAATTTATCTTGATTAAGCAATATACCCTTTAACTATCAGTCAGATTCTGGACCTAGAAAAGTCAATTGTGCCTTAGAGCTCATTAAGAACATTGGGGTTTCCATCTTCATATGCTTCTCAACTTTAGATACTGTTGTGAAGAAAAATAAATGAAACCAGAAGGACCCATGACCCATTTTGTAAACCAAACAAGTGAAACAAGGAATGGGAACTAGAAATATATACCTCACACATGCCTCTGGTCATTTCAACCTCAACATTATCAAACCATCATATAAAATCAAAGTGAAAATGATATGGAAAATGCTTAAAATGAAATGATTACAAGATGGAGTGAGATCCCATGAACTTAGCCTAACTAAGACCTTTGACTCTCCCATAGAGATAACTTTATGCATGGTAATAATCTAGCAAATGTGGGGCATCAAGCCTCTCTTCACCCACTTTATCCCATAATGGTGGCTATATCATAAATGGACTCTACAACACCAAAGTCGCACATTTCAAAAAAAAATAAAGGTAAAAGAATCAAATGAGAGTCAAAAATATTAGGTTAAAATTAAAACTAGTATGGGATTGACTCACATCTTCTAGTTAGCCCTCGAAGATGATACTCAGCCGAAGGACATGAAAATTAAATCCAAACATGCAAAGTTCTAGGGCTCTAATTAACAACAAATAATTAAACAACATGCGAACACGTAAAATGGGCCCAATAGTAAATAATTAAACAACATTAACTAATAACAATAATGGGGATTTACCATCCCATCAAAAAATGGTAAGCTTACCCAAAAAAAAACATGTTAGTATAATATAATTTTATATTAGAGAAATAAAGTTATGTATATGTATATGTGTATATACACGCATCTAAATATTATTATATATATTTATGTATATGTATGTATGTATGTATAGATGCATATATTTATATATGTACACACCTAAATCTTGTTAGACACATAGGACAACTGAGAGGGGGGTGAATCAGTTGTGCTTTAAAACCTTCAAACCCTTATTAAGAATTAGCATGAATGTAAAAAAATGAAACAAAAACACAT
Source organism: Sequoia sempervirens (assembly GCA_007258455.2). Lineage (NCBI taxonomy): Eukaryota > Viridiplantae > Streptophyta > Pinopsida > Cupressales > Cupressaceae > Sequoia > Sequoia sempervirens. The sequence goes on along the minus strand of VDFB02023824.1, from coordinate 14,062 downwards.
CCACACACATTCACAATAGAACACCAAATATTTATGTGGAAAACCCTATTAGGGAAAAGCCACGATGAAGATTAACTCACTATATGAAAACCAAAACTGATTATAAGAGGCTCACTATCCAGAGGCCTCATTGTCCAGAAAGAAAAAGGCTCGCTGCCTACGAAGATCACTTCTTTTAGATTAAAAATAAATATTAAGGAGATTCACTACCTTAGAGCAATTGGAGAAACCACCACAATATCTCCTTACCATTCGCAACCTTCAACTCACTACCTCCAACAACTTTTGTCACACTAAAATGTAGACACCTTTTTCTCAATGCTTCTGATAGTATTAGGTGTTCTCTCTCACACTCTCATCTCAACACAAAATCACACATACATCATTCCATGCTACATTCATCTCCAAAAAATTTCCCTTGCATATATACCTTCCACAACCTTGAATAACCTTCACTAGGTCGACTTCAATGAAACATATTCACATCAAATGTGCAACCACCAAATAGGTTAGCACCAAACACCTCCACGGTGGAAAGAAGTGAGGGTGGACCACATCAAGGGTTAACCAAGACCCAAATCTACACTGACATGCTACACCAGGATCCCATGAAGCTCATCCATAAATAGTGCTAACACACCAGGTTAGCCAAATCGACATTAACCCTATCAAGCAACCAAATTCACACTTCACCAAGGCCAAAAAAACCTTAAAAACCATGTAGAAACATTACACAACACCCTGAAATATTCCAACATCAACAAAATATTCAAAACCACTAGTGCAAATATGTGAAACTGATAAAATTATCATCTTGTGCAACCAATCAAACTACCACAAAGATACAACACATTAATTAAGCTTGTGGAATATCTGAACACTAGACAAGCCAAGGGAAGGTAGGTAAAGTCAATATTATCATACTCCCAAACACATAAGAAAAGAAATTTCTACATAGAGAAATGTGGAGCAATTCCATTTCTTTCAAACATCCCTCTTTACAAGCTAGAGACAATCCAACACACTATCAGACATATCTTCTACTATCATACAATCCAGAACTAAAAAATTTGGATATAAAACCTTCAAATACCTCTAATCATCACTTTCAAACTACACAAGCACATCTTCAAGAATGAAGAAATACAAAGAAAAATACAAAACACTGCCCAATCACCTTGTACAACCTTTGTGTAAATTTTCTCAAAATCACTTGGAAACCAAGTGACCCTACTACATTTGCAACACTTGCTCAACACCATACACACCTTCAACCAAAGGAAAATAAATGAAAATACTAATGGCAACATAGTGCAACAATCTCCTTTTTCATTGATGGCAACATCTATTGAAAAACCATCAACAAAAAAAGAAACACTCAAGTAGCTCTTCAACTCTCCCCTTACTTGAACATTTCTTTCCCTGTGTTTTTCAAAAAAAATTCTCCCCCTTTGTCATCAATAGCAAATGGAAACACTTGCACACTTCTCTTCAGGCATACAATTTTCTCCCCCTGACAGCATCATCCAAAGACACCTCTACCTACTCCCCTTGATAGGTATCCTTCATCAGTCCAAAACAAGGAATATATCTTGAATTGCTCTTGTGGACAAATGCACAATCTTATTCATCTAGTTGAAAGGAGGGGAAAAAACCCATAGCTTATGTCTAATATACTCAAATATATGTTTAGGAAAGCCTTTGTAAAAATGTAAGTTATTTGATCCTTTGTAGGAACTTCCTTATCAAAAAATTCATTAATTAATTAATTAAAAAAAATGTGTGAGTAGTATAATATAATTTTATATTAGAGAAATAAATTTATGTATATGTATATGTGTATATACACACATCTAAATATTATATATTGTAGACATGGAAAATTTACCTAACACTTATCACACATTAAATGACATTCTTGCATCATCAGCATCATTGTCATCGAATATCACTGCATTTCACATCAATTGCATCAAAAACCCTAATTTCCTCTAATAATTGGATAATACGACATTATTTAATTAATTCACTTTTTCATCATTTTTGACTAATTAAATAAATTCCATTTATTTAATAAAGTCCTAAAACCTTTTTTTCTACTATTAATTGAATAATATGACATTATTTAATTAATTCACTTTTTCATCAAATTCGATCGATTAGATAAATTACATTTATTTAATAGTCCTAATCTAACTTTAGATCATCCTGATTAATGAAATAATGCCAATTATTAAATTACATTGCTATCACATTATTCCCCTAAGTCGATTGAATTATTAAAATCATAATAATTTAATTAAATCACTTTCCCTCCAAATTTGAATAATTTGAATAAACTATTCAAAAACATCATCAAAAATCAAATCAAACTAATGCAACTTTTTTACAAAATTCAAAATTTATTTTCACGTTCAACTCCAAAAATGAATTAATTAAATAAATCAATTAATTAATCGTTCTCAGCCACTTTTCTAATTGAGTAAATTATGATCCACTAATTTCTCAATCTATTCCTGACTGATCATTCTAATTCCTGACTGATCAATCTATTCCTCAATCACACTAATTACATAATCTATTTGCACATATTATACCCATCTAAATCCTCTCAACATCTTTTGACCGTCGATCAAGATATTCTACTACACGATCCGGATCATCCATTTCAAATCACAATTTCTATTTAAAAAACCTCTTTCCTCACAAAAAAGGATCGAAGAACCAACCTATTTTTCATAACAAAGTACTACCAACATCATAATTGACATTGACCAAGCTTCAACCAATATCTTCGATCAATACACACATTCTTCAAGCTCTCGCAATGCAACTATAAAGGATTCGAATTAATACGAGCAACCATGTATCTTCGTGAATACACTCCAGCATGGGATGGTAATTCTATTCATTTTGTGAATTCATGTATGCTTTCATCTTTTGATTTCATTTCTTGAATTTAGTAATAGCATAGTTTCATTTCGTGAGTGAATGGGCATAGATCTAGATTCTTGTTTTGATTAGATTAATTTCTATTTCATTGCAATTATCTTGTTTATACACTATCATATTTCCCCCTCACACACATATATATGTATATGTGTGTATGTATAGATATATACATACATAAATTTATATATGCATATATTTATATATATGTTCACACCTAAATCTTGTTAGACACATAGGACAACTAAGAGGGGGGGTGAATCAATTGTGCATTAAAACCTTCAAACCCTTATTAAGAATTAGCATGAATGTAAACAAATGAAACAAAAACACATCCACAAACATTCATAATAGAACACCAAATATTTACATGGAAAACCCTATTAGGGAAAATCCATGGTGAAGATTAACTCACTATATGAAAACCAAAACTGATTGTAAGAGGCTCACTACCCAGAGGACTCACTGTTTAGAAAGAAAAAGGCTCACTGCCAAGGGCTCACTACCCAAGAATATCACTTCTTTCGGATTACAAAGAAATAGTAAGGAATTTCACTACCTCAGAGCAATTGGATAAACCACCACAATATTTATTTACCATCCACAACCTTCAACTGACTACCTCCAACAACTTTTGGCACACTAAAATGTAGACACCTTTTTCTCACTGCTTTTGGTAGTATTAGGCATTCTTGCTCGCACTCTGATCTCAACACACAATCATAGATGTTGAGAAAATGTGTCTCAACCTTGCAATTGCATAAGGTATTGTTGACACACAAGGTACTTTTTAGCTGACAAGGATGGGTGGGTGGGGGGTTCCCCCCCATGAGGGGTTCGGGGGGATCATCCCCCTGGTGGGGGCTCAGTGGTAGTGCCCTCGAAAGGAAAGTTTTATTTATATTTTATTATTATAAATCTAGATCATTCATCATTATGTCTCATATCCAACGGCTGATATTTTATTAGCTTGACTTTCCCTAGAAGGCAACCCTATTTCATGAGGGAATTGTATTACAGTTGTGTATTGTGATGTATTCTAAGAGTCTAATAAGGGTTGTGTTGCCTCTGGATCTCTGAGTGGTGATACTCCTGTGAGAAGCTTTCTCTACAAGTATGTTGTAATATTTGTGATTTATGAATAATATATTGGGTGGCATTTGGAGTGTGGGGTTTTTCTCCCAAAAGGGTTTTCCCCACATAAATCATTGTGTTGTGGTATGCATGATATTTGTGTTTATTTCTATTTAAGTTTTTGTAATTGTGTGTATGAAAATATGATTTTCATAATGAATTCAAAACACAATCAATAAAACCTTATATCAAAGAAGCTTAAAGAAAAATAAACAAACTCTCTGTGCAGCTTCTTCAAAGTCGTTTTATTGCTCTCTATCTCCAGTGTTTCGTTGATTCAAGTTGCTCTCAGATTTAGTATGCCAAGCTCAATGAAATGGACTACTAGAGAATGAGATTTAAACTAAAATGCATACTATACTAAGATGCAAGATTAAGCTATGCTATGATCAGATTATTGCTAAGATATGATTATTGCTAGAATGCTAAAGATGCAAATGCGTGAGTGTAATTGCATGTATGTGTCTATGTCTCTGTCTATGTGTCTGTGTGTAACCAATGCTTAGATTTGCACATGTATTTATAGAGTTTTTCGAGGATTTTGATTGGATGAGTTGATCAACGGCTGTAATAATTCCTGACAGATCAAATGATCAAAGATGGATGAGACTGGAGAGAAAAATAGAAGAAAATGAATAAAGCAGGATTTTTCTATTTTTGTGGAAGAGATAAGATGAGATGATTAACAAAATCATCTTTTTTTAGAAGATAATGGAAAGATATTGAGAAGATAAATAATGAATTATCAAATTCAATTATTTATTTATGGGTGCATGTAGATTTTTCTTAATTAAATAAATATTTAATTAAGATTTTGAGGAAATCAGAAGATTTTATAATTAAATGAAATATTTAATTATGATTTGAAGAAAATAGATCTTTAATTAAATAAAATATTTAATTAAATTTGAAGAAATGACATGTGTATGAAATTAATTAAATAAAGTATTTAATTAATTAGAGGAAAGTTTTAAATAGAAGAAAATAAATATTTTTAATTTAATTAAATTCAAAATATGATAATTAATTTAAATAAATAGAATGTATTTATTTAATTAATCAAGTAGACATGTGAAATAATTAAATAAAATAAATTTATTCAATTATGGTGGGAGAATAAAATGAATGAACAATATTATTAAATTAATTAAATTTAATTACATGTAGAAGACTTTAGAGAAATTAATTAAATAATAAATATTTAATTAAATGTTAGGATTAATTAAACATGACCAATTTTATGCACATACAGTAATTATTAAAGATCTGTAAAAGTTTACATTATTCTCCTCCCAAGGCTAGTTTAAGAAGTTGTTCTGCTACCTTAGCTTCCTTAAAATACATACATCATTGCATGCTACATTCATCTCCAAAAACCTTACCTTGCATATATACCTTCCACAACCTTGAATAACCTTCACTAGGTTGGCTTCAATGAAACATATGCACATCAAATGTGCAACCACAAAATACGTCGGCACTAAACACCTCCACAATGGAAAGAAGTGAGGGTGGACCACATCAAGGGTTAACCAGGACCCAAATCTACACTAACACGCTACACCAAGCTCCCACTAAGCTCATCAACAAATAGTGCAAACACACTAGGTCATCTAAACTGAAATTACCACCATTAAGAAACCAAATTCACACTTCACTAAAGCCAAAAAAAATCCTTGCAGACCATGTAGAAACATTACAAAACACCCTAGAATATTCCAACATCAACATAATATTCAAAACAAATGGCACAAATACATGAAACTGATAAAACTATCATCTTGTGCAACCAGTCAAACTACCACAAAGATACAACACATGAATTAAGCTTGCAGAATAGCTAAACACTAGAAAAACTAAGGGAAGGTAGGTAAAGGAAATACTAGCATACTCCCAAATACACAAGAAAATAAACTTTAGCATAGAGAAATGTGGAGCAGTTCCATTTCTTTCAAACATCCCTCTTCACAAGCTAGAGACAATCCAACACACTATCAAACATATTGATGCAAGGGCATTGACTAATTTTTGTAGATTCTATGTTTGCAGCTGATTGTGGGTTTGATGTGTTGAGGATATGTCAAGATGTAGGTAGTTTGGAGCTCATGTTGCCATAGCGATAGAAACATCAACAATTAATTGTTAGAAAGTTGTATGGACAGATTGACGACTTAGGTCCTCGCACTAAGTTGATGGGTAGTTGGTTAGAAAAGTCAAACAATTATGAAGATGAAAGCGGTTGATATTTATTTGAATGCGATGATGGAAGATATAACGGATAGAAGTTTTAAAAATGGCATTGAATGAAAGATGGAGGGTGGTCAGAGGAAATAGAATAGGTTGATAGTGTGCAGGTCGAATGGAGTGAGGTTGAGTAGGCTGAAGGCCCAAAGAATCTATGGCTGATAGTGGAAGACTGTGTGTCGTGGAATGAAGTGCAAGCCAATATTAGAGAGATAAAAAGTGAATCGTTGTGGATGAGAGTGTATTGAATAGGAGGGTCGATAGCCTATAAATAAAGAGAAGGCTGAGAGTTGGAAGGAAGTCGATATGAAGAAGGCATAATAAATAAGGAGGAAATTGTTGCAAAGAAGAGACTGAGGGAGAAGAAGCTTGGGTGATGGAAAGAAATTGAGAGACATTAGGTGATGCCAACGAAGTGGTTGAAGGATCAAAGAGAAAAACAATAGATTATGGGGAAGCTACGACAAAAGGTTTGAGGACCGATGCTATTAGAACAAGATCATATATCTTGTATTGTTTTGAGACATAAATGAATAAATAGAAACTTGTCCATTATTTTCTGAATAAGATTTGTTTGAATAGAGGTTGATTATGTGATCTATTCATGAATTTTCTTATTGTATTTAAGTTCTTGTCACCTTCATATTCAGAGGAAGAATTGTAGTTGAGTTGGAATGTAGAAATATCTCTCTCGAAGTAAGGGTTTTGTTATGACATTCAATTAATTATTATTCAGCTTCCTGTCACTTTCGTATTCATGGTGAATGGTTGTATTCTTTGGTTTGACTATTGTGGATATGGTAGATACCTGAGGATGTCTCCATCCCATATCTTCTACTACCGCAAAATCTAGAATTGGAAACTCTGGATATAACACCTTCAAATACCTCTGATCATCACTTTCAAACTACACAAGCACATCTTTAGTTAATTATTATTCAACTTCCTGTCACTTTTGTATTCATGGTGAATGGTTGTATTATTTGTTTCGACTATTTTGGATATGGTAGATACCCGATGGTGTCTCCATCAATTGGTATCAGAGGCCAAAAGATCTGGGAAGTAAAAGTTTGTTATTTCGTTTCAAGATTTTGATGTGCATAGTTTCTTGGAGAGTTGTGTGTTGTAGATTGATGGAGGAAGAGAGAAGAACTTGGGTTCACAAGAATGGGAAGAGTGAGGGAGAGAGAAGCCCTAGGAGAGGACTCAAGAAGACAAAAAGGAACAAAGATTTAGAAGCATTCAGGCAAAGAAAGTCTTGAGAAGAGAGAAAAGATGAGAGAAAACATTAAGAAGAACGAAGACAAGAAGAAGCAAGATGTAGAATTTGAAATAGAGATGGAAGAGTTAAGGAGAGATGGAAGAAATGGTGAAGCAATGGTTTGAGGAGCAAAACCAAGGTTATTTTTTGGTTTGGCCAATGATGAAGAAACTGAAATGTCCTATGAAGATGATTATGGAGAGGAGGAAAAGGAAAAGGATGAATTTCTTAAGAGAAGAGAGAACCCACAGAGGTTGGGACAGCAGTGAGTTTCCAAGTGAGCAACATGAAGAGGAAGTGGTGAAGGAATTTCTCACCAAAGGGAACATGAGAAGACAAAAGAAAAAGGAAGAATTGCAGCAAAGAGCACTTGGAAAAGAGGTTAAAGAAGAGAGGAGAGTGTCTCTTAAGAAGGCACTAATGGAGACATTGTGGTCTTTAGTATTATTTGATAAGATTTTGTTTTCAGATGTGTATGCAAGTATGAAGAATGTGTTGAAGAAGGTCAAGAATGAGTCCTTGAATATGATGAAAGATGGAGAAAAATTAGCACCTGAGAAAAGAATTGAAGATGAGAAGAGATTAGTGGTAGCAATATGCCAAGAAAAGTTTGCAACAGAGGTCCATTATAGAGTACCTGAGAATGTAAAGGATTTTTTTGTTGAATATTTCCAACATGATGATGGAGATGAGGAAGAAGCCATTGAGTTTCATGAAGCCAATGATAGATGTAATGTAGAACAACAGGTAAAAGAAATTTGTAATGGTGAAGTTAGTTGTGAAAATGGAAAGGAAAATGTTGCTTTTGATCAAGTTAATAGAAGAAAGAATGTGACCGATAAAGTTAATAAAGAGGAAGAGGAAGTGATTGATCATGGGTATATATTTCCATATTGGAAAAAGAAAAAGATTGGTGAGGGGCAGCAGTTAAGGTATAAAGAGATAGATACTTTTGGTCATGTTTGTGCTAACAAGCAGGTGCAAAGGAAGTAAGATGTGCAGATGAATAAGTATATGCCAGATGTGAGGGTAAATTGGTAGGAAAGAAGGCATAGAGGTGATTTCTTTAATAAGGGAGCATATTGTGCATTGAGGAGCACATGTGTAGTAGCAATAAAGGGACAATAATCCAATAATAAAATATGGGTGGTGAAGCAAACAAGTGTGTTGATGAGAAGACAATGCTCAAGAGTTGGAGATGTGAAGAAGAAACCAAGCCCCATGACTCAGGAAGCATGGTGAATCTAGTAGAGGATGATAAGAAAGATAATAGCCATGAGCATGCAAAGGAGTTGCATCAGAAGCAAGGGGTACGCAAGGGAAAGGAAAATAAATTTGAATGTGTTTATGATGATTCTTTTGAGGCTTTGAATGAAATTTGTGAATATGAGATGGAAATGTGGAGGATTTTGGATGAGAAGATGAGAAGAAATAATTACTAGAAGAAAAAGGAAATACAGCTTGGAAAGCCCAAGATGAATAGAATAGTTGAACATCAAAAGGAGACATCAATAGCATATGATGGTGAGCACAAAGATGTGGATTTGGATATGGGAGCAGTAGTAAATAAAGAAGGTAATGATGTGGCAGCAGTGATCAAAGAAGGTATTTTTGGTGCAACAGTGGTCCAAGGAAGAGAAGACCCACAAAAGAAGCACGAAGACAATGCAAAGGTAGATATAGAAGTGGGAACAATAAATGAAGATGAAGCCCAACAAATTCAAGTTAAAGAGGATGTCCTTGAAGAATTAGAAAGAGGTACAACAATTAAAAACATTGAAAAAGACTTATGGAAACAATATGCAGATATAGAGAAAGAGTGGGATGTAAAGGTTGCAAGTATGGAGATGTATAGGGCAGTGAAGGAAACCATGAAGAAGACTACAAATAATGATGTTGTTGTAGTAATGAGGGAGACAAATTTTGAGATGAATGTGATAAACCATGAGATGGAAAATGAATCTAGAGATATTTTGTTGCAGCGGTTGGCCATGGAAGAAGAATGGTTGGAAATTATATTGTATGGGAAGGTTGCATATGCAGATAGCATTGGAATGATGGGAGGAGATGTAGTAAATGTTGATGATATAGTGAATGATGTTGAAGATGTGGAATATTTTCCATGGGTTTATGATGTGTTGACAAGTGCAGATGAAAGGTGGAGCAAAGCTTGGAAAAGAATGATGGATCATAGTGATGACTTTGTGCAAATAGAGCACAATAGTGGACAACAATGTTGGAAGAATATGACATATGGACTAGAGAGATTGTGGAAAAAGTGGAAGAAAATAAGGAGGTTAGTTTTTAGAATCACTACATATGCAGGAGCACATGATTTTTGTCCCCTGGGGAATCTAATGCAGGGGAATTTACTAAAATTTTTAGATTCTATGTTTGTAGCTGATTGCGGGTTTGATGTGTTGAGGAGATGTTAAGATGTAGGCAATTTGGAGCTGCTGTCACCATAGCAATAGAAAAATTAGCAATTAATTGTTAGAAAGTCGTATGAAATGATTGAAGACTTAGGTCCTTGCACCAAGTTGATGGGTAGTTAGTTAGAGAAGTCAAACAATTATGAAGATGAAAGTGGATGATATTTAGTTGTATGCAATGATGGAAGAGATAATGCATAGAATTTTTAAAAAGGGCATTGAATGAAAGATGGAGGGTGGTCAGAGTGTTAGACCCCCAAAAATCCTTGATATTTTGAGGTCTCTTGTCCTCGATATCATATTTGTATGTTGATTGCACACAGGGTTTAGGGTTTTAGCTTGGATGAACTTTCCATCAAAATTTCCCTTTTAGCCCTCGAATGTTCTATTTTTGCATTGACCTATCGGTCTGGTTGCCAGTGATATAAGTTGCCTCTCGAGTCATGGTTGCACGTTTCTTACCGACCCCTTCATTTTATGTTGTTTGGTCAATCTCGGTCGTATAATCTCTTAAAAATCCCCAAAGTCGACCTTTAATCTTTCCATACAACTGACTTACGCTTAAGTCATGAATTCCTAAGGGGTAAATTCTCATCAGCCTAGTCAAGGCCCCTTTTTAAGATTAACTATTAAGTGTTCATGCAGGTTTGCTAGTCACAAGATCACGGGATTCAATCTAAACCATTCCCCGTTGGCTTGCCCGTTTGAAATAATTACAGTTTAATTATTGTGGGGTTAGCAAAACAATGCCATGTGTATGTGGTCCCAATCGATGTGTCCCATCTCAATGCCCAAAATTCTAAGATCGACAGTGCTAAGCAAATGAAGAAGGTTGATCGCAGCCATTCCCTGCTAGCTCACAGAAGAAAGATGTAGGTTCTTTAAAAATAGCGAGACCCACGAGATGTTTCCACGTGCATTCTATGGCTACCAGTGGGTGGGACCCTCTCGTATGCAAGGAGAGTCTTGTCAAAAAATTCTTATTGGTCGTTTGTCTGAGCTAGAACGGTGATGCAAATTCAAGTGAGTTTGACTCAATCTAAGTCGTTCGAGATGCCCAGCTCACCCATGAATCTACGACATGTATTCAAAAATGCAAGTATTCCCATTGCAATTCTTTTTCTTTGAACGATTGAACATTAATGGTGAACATGGCTCATAAACCTATTCAATTCCCTTCAGAATTGTACATGCAATTGACATTTGCTTATTTGGGATTTGAAGACATGTCCAAGGCAATACAAGGAGCTAAGAAGTGAATTACAGAAATTATCTGGGTCGGCATTAGGGTTTGTCACAGCTAAAAGTAGTAAGTACTATAAGTGCAATTTTGTGCCTTTTCAATCTTCTGATTTGGGGATTTCTTTTAATTTGTTTTAAAACAAGTGTGTTTCTTCATTTTGCTTTCACTCCTTTAAAGTTAGGGTTAATTTTTTCTTTTAACAGTTGTAACCCTGTAAATTTCCCAAATTTAGCCCTTGTCCTCGGTCATAAATTGTAATTAGGAGTTGAATAGTTAAAATCCCTCTTAAAGAACTCTTGCATACCCAAGCCCATGGCTCCCAAAATTTAAGGTGCTTCTTCCTCTACTTAGTCCAGAACCCTTTCACAAGATATAATTGATTTGCTTTCCTAGTCTACAAATAAGAAACCAGAAGGAAGGGTCTTGTTTCATGGCCCTGTTGTAAAAGAGGGTTTGATAGATAAAGGTTGTTACATCAAGGATGCTGAGGTACCCTACACGGGATGGCAGATGTTCCAACATTGATTTGGAAATAGAAATCTTGGGTCTCCTTTTAGTAACCCGTGGGATTTGAATATGGGGATACTGATTGTCCCCAATGTGTATATGGATGTGGACCTCCTAAAAGATATTGCATTAAATTATGATCCAGTCCCTAGGGTAGTCAGAGCATATGATGGGGTGGTTATGGTGAAAATAACTAGTGAAGAAATTGAAAAGGTTTTTGACCTGCATGAAAGGAATTAAAATATGCTTCCTTTGGATATGGACACTATCAGAGAAGAGCATAACAAGACCAAGGTATTCATTAGGTCAAAAATGTTTCCCCTACATACTGCAATGGTTGGAATTGGGAAACAACGAAGGAAGATTTCAATTGATGACAAAGAGCTCGAACCTTTCCCAATGAGCTATTTTGTCAGTTACTTCAAAAAGACCATATACTCTTTTTAACAAATTGTAGGCACCAATCCACCCGACACATTACAAAAGGAGTATAGTTACCTGGACACACATATGCAACATCCACCATACAACATAGTTTATTATTATGCAACCTACCTAGCCAATCACATCCATGAAGGCTTAGTTGAATTGCAAAGAGGAAAATAATGCATGAAATTTTGGTGGTACTCATTGTTAATGCATATGTTCCTGTATAAGGGACAAAATTCCTTTGAGAAGGAGATTACATTGGAAAGGAAAAGGGATGATGTCGACTTACATGTTCAGTGTTGGACCTGTATCTTGGATAAAGATGATAAAAAGTACAATTTTGTAATGTTTAGAAATGATTTTGTATCTAGGATAAGGAGGGCCTTGATATTTGAACCACCTAGGATTCCTAAGGAAATCCATGAGTTCTTGAGACCCAGAGAGCTAAGGCTAGATTTGAATTTGAGCCATAATTGGGGAAATTTGATTTTGTATCATGATAAGACAATTTTCAAGATATATGGTAATGGTTTGGGCCCATATGTTTTTCCTATAGATTTTCCTTTGAGAATAGGCTTCCTTGAGATCATAAGGCAATTGGGAGCTACACAAGAGGCACATCTACCTAAGTCAACAAGGAAGGGGTCATTCTTCCCAGAATGGACTATATTTGCATATTACGTCATGACAAAAGGGGTAGTGAAGGAAATAGAACATCTACTAACTCCTTATGAACTGATGACTGTGAACCCGAGGAATCATGATCTTGAAGGCTTCATCACTAAGCTCAAAGCGGATAAGAAAATGGGTGTCTTTGTACATGCTTTTGATTACCCTAAGGATATCATCAAGAATCTCTTCAATTTTGAGGAACAAGATGAAATAAAAGCCAAGTATCTGGCTTATAGAAATATGGTGGAAGCTAAGAAGAAGAAGAATCCTCAATATGATCCTCTGCCAAACATATATAGTGATTTTAGTAGGGCCATGTATGTCATGGACAATTTTGAGAATGTTGTCAGTGTTTTGAGAGAGCAGCGGGAGATTCCTGATAAAGGAAAGGCCATGGTGGTTGAAGAAAGTGCTGAGGTAACAATAGAAGAAATACCTACATATCAACCACCTAAACAGTTGAGCATTTATTCTAGGAGGAAGAAAATGGTGAGTGAAGAAGGAATTTCAGTGGCCCCTGTTGCCCCTAAAGAACCAAAGGCAGAATCTCCTAAGAGTGTCATGCCATCTCCTCATACATAGGCCTCTTTTCCTATAATTGATATTGATTCACCTCCTAAAAATTTTGTCCCTCCTGTGCAACCACCTCAAAAGAAGCAGAGAACTGAAACAAAAGGAGTCCAGTTGATTATTCTGACACCGATGAAGATGATATTTTTTTCACCCATGAGGAAATGTAGATAGGGATGCCTCCTAATGAAGGAGCGAGTGCCTCAAGTTCAAGACAAAGCATTCTCAAACTTGGGAAGCTTGATATTTGTGGAATGAATAATGAAAACTAATTGAGCATGAAGGCCAATAAAGAGTTTATGGAGGATGATTCTTTCATTGAGACTTCTGCATTTAAGGATTTCTGGTGGAAATCAAAAAATTTAGATTATGCAAAGAAGGTAGCCATCAAAAGAAGCTTGCACCCTAAATCGCCTGAAAATTTCATTGAGGCGAATGTAAGAAGCATTATGAAAGATGAGTTCAAAAAGATTAATGCCCAGCAGGGCAGAGAACTTGTGAAGAAGAGTGGTGTGTTGTTATTGCCATAGTGGAATATAGTTGATTCTAATGTTTTAGATGCTATAAGAAGCGCTAAGATACCTCTTGTACAAAACAGAGAAGAAATAGAAATGGCCCTTC
>VDFB02023823.1:0-16988 GCA_007258455.2 Sequoia sempervirens | reverse complement strand
CTCTCTAACACCTCTATTTCTTTTTGTTTTGTTATCAAATTGTGTTTGTGAAGAAGCAGGTTGATCAACCATAGGTTGATTTTATTTCCTAAGGAGAGAAACAGAAGGAACAATGGAAGGTTGGTCATCGACTTTCTCTTTTTCTTTATAAACTTGTTTTATTCGATTAGGCATGACATAATTTCTTTCATTGTCTCTTGGTCTCTTGGATGAGGTAGGTAAAGTTCCTGGTGTTGGTTGGTCTTGGTTGTTTGGATCTTTTTCAGGTTGAAGCATAGTTTCATCTAGGATAGGAGTGTCAGAAGTGGATGGGGACATGTCACAAAGAGACAATTATGCTATTCTCTTTGCTTTTAATTTCTAGCAATCTATGAAAACGAAGTCTTGTTGAGGCATTATAGGCTGCATGGGCTCAAACCAAAAGGCTTCTAAGGAATAGTTTCCTTTGGAAGACAATGGGTTAAAGTTTCTATGGTGGATAGTAAATATTTCATTTTCAAATGGAAACTTTAACCATTTGTGGATAATCGAAGGGACAAATTTCATTGACCAAAGCCATGGATGGCCTAGTCGTAAATGAAATTGATCCAACTATATGATGATGGAGAATGTGACATCTAATGTTTTTGGTCCTATTTATAATGGAAGGGCGATTGATCTTATTATAGGGAAAGAAAAACCATTGTGTGTCTTGATCCATGTTTTCAGTTTATCATAGTCATCCTGATAAAGGTCATGTAATACCAAAAATTCCTCGATAATCATGTTCTCTTCATAGGCTAAATCTATTAGTATCCCATTAGTGGGTTTGTCATAGATATGACCAGCTATGTGCACCATAGAAAAATTGCCCCTTGTCATTTCCATGGTCTTTTAGGACTTGCTCTAGGATGTTTGGTCTATTTTTCTTTGATTTAATGATGTAATATGGCTTGAACATGCATAATTATGTCCTTGAAATTCAAATAATGACATCTTGTGAAGGTGTTGTGAAGTGTTGTAAAGCATTTCTACACTCTTCTAGACTCTATTCATTACAATTCACCTAAAAATCACCTTTTCATCACTAATCAATTCCTATTTTGAAGTGTTGTAAAGTCTTGTAACAAGATTTCACACTTCTATAGGCACAACTTCACTATTTACACCTTTCTTATGCTTTATTTGACCCCCTTATACCCTTATAAGGCTTAATTAAGTTTTTTGAATGTAAACCCCACAAATAACATTAAATATGACTTAATTCCCGACACCCACTTTTAGGTTCAAGGTGGGACCCATTTGTCATGGGTGGCGAATGAGTCCCCCTTGGCTCCAAATTCAAAATTCCTTTAAGGTGTTTATTCATAATCACTTGATGTCGACCTGTGATTAGGTATCAACGGGTTACTAAGGCACAAGATTGTATAAATAAGTGATTTTCACCTCATTTTATATCTCCTACAATCTCACATCACATTCAAACAATCTTTCAATCATTCAAGCACCTTAAAACATCATATCAAGCATTCAATCAAGCATTTTGGAGCATCCATTGACACAACTTCAGATTTTCATCAAAAAGGGTTTGATAAGTTGATAGCATTTTCATGTTATTTGTTTATCATTCTCTTTCATTCCACTATTTCATTAAGGGTTTGATTACCAAAGTGGGGTTTGACCAAGGATTACCCCTATTTTCTAACCCTCAACCATTTTTCCCCTCTTGCATGTGCATTTGTAGACTTTTGTATGCAAATTTAATAAGCATTTAGGTGTTAAAGAGTGGTCAACAAGTCAACTAGGTGCTTCAAGTCAAATCAACCATATTTCAAGCTTGGAGAAGGTATTATATCCATTTCCTCCAGAATTGACTTCAGCAACCTGACAAGCAAAAATCTAAGTTTTGTCATATTCTGGATCCCGACACTCAGAAACTGGTTCCCAACAGTTTTCATCAGAAGTAGTACTAATTCGCCACCTTGGGTGAATGAGTCCCAATGTTAATTTTCTATAATTCTAGACAACATTATGAACATTCCAGAATCTTCATCAGACCTCCAGGTGCACACTAATTCAACTCATTTCTTTATATTCTGCATTTATTCATCCATAGTTCATTATTTGCATATCACATTTTTTTTCCAACATAGCATAAATCTTAGATTTTGCATACATAATCAGTCATATAGATCACTTAATTGAATTTAGTACATTTCATTTATCCTAAAAAATATCATACATTTCATAATTTGAGTGAACCTAGCTAGCATTTTTGGCCTACCTCTCTCCTTTTAGGTGAAAAACCCTAAAAGAGCTAGAAAGCTTTAAGGAGCCAAAAATCTATAGTTCATTTTGGTGAGCCTGCATTTTGAACACTTTTCCTTTCTAATTTCATTTGCATTTTGCATACCACTAGATTACACTTGCATCAACATTCAATTAGGGTATTGTTTTGTTTACACATCCTAGGACTTCTCATATTGCATTAGTGAAAGCTTTGTTTAGATTTTACTTTTGCATTGCATATCATTGAAAAAACTAAAAAATTTGCATTCTGGATCCTTAATTTCCATATGAAAAGCATTAGCATCATTTTAAATTTTCTGAAAAACATAAAAAAATCACATCCTGGGACTCATTCGCCACCCTAGGTGAATCAGTCCACCTGCACATTCTACTCAGCATTTTCAAACATTTTCTTGCATTTTTCTACATTTCTATTTTCTGCAGTTACTTCTTTGATTCAATTAGCAATTTTTTTGTTGTTTTCATTTAAAACTTCTAGATTACCTTGGATTTCTATTCACCACACCTTTTGTGTTACTTGTATGAGTATTTGGTGCCCCATTGATAATAGTTTAGTGAGACAAAGTTCTAGACTCATGCCTTCTCATGATAACACTTTCATTGTGGACCTTGGGATCTCAAGAGCTCCTACTCCTAGTATGGACAATGGTGCATTAGGTAGGGACAATACCACTTCTATGCCTTCACCTTTCCATACAATGAATGTTGACACACAAAACAACTCCATCCTGTAAGAAAAGGTCATTAATATTCATGAGGATTTTGCACACTTACAACAAGACTTGTCACTTGAAAACATTTCCACCACTGCCATACCCATGATAGAAAACCTTCATCATTTGATTGAAAGTGATGATGGCTTACAAGTTATAAAAATAATTTCTGAAATTTACAATAAACATGCCTCTTCCACTTCCCAATACGCAAAAATTGTTGCAAGTCAAGGAGGACCTCAAGTTCCTCCCCCTTCGACCATAGTATCCATACCAACTTATACCACTCCTCACGTTACAACAACTATGCAATAGGTTAGTCATATGGCTCCTTCTTTCACAATTTCAACTAGAATTCCTAGTTCTCTTGTGGCATCGCAAGTCCCCTCCACCACCTTCACACCCCTTAGTGTTCCTTTCACTTCCCCTAACATTACCTACACTCCATCACCATTTTCTCTTCCACCCAAAACCACTTACCTTGACCCTATTCTTACACAACTCCTTAATATTGTTTCCCCGATGCAAAAACAAATTTCCACCATTAGCCAAGGTCAAAACGCTCCACCCACATATCATGTTCATAGCAGCCCCGTATCCTTTGAAATCTTATGCACCACGATGCCACAAGGGATAGAAATTCCTAGGTTTGAGAAATACGGAGGTAGAGGAGACCCTATCAACTATGTTAATGCTTATATAGCTTTATGCAGTGATTTTTTCCTTGATGATAAACTTTTAGCCAAAATTTTTACTAGGACTTTGAAAGATACTACATTAGACTGGTTTTCCAACTTGCCCAATCATTCCATTTGATCATTCAATGAATTGGTGGATGCTTTTATAAGTCACTTTCAAGCTCACATGACTCCTAAAAAGATGATGGATGACCTAATGAGATGTAGACAAAACACAGAGGAAAAAGTAATTGATTTTATCTCATGATACCAGTTATTATATGCTCAAATTGATGTCAATATTCTAGATGGACGTCTGTAGAAGATGTTTATCAAAAACTTGCACACAAAACTTCAATTTAAATTAACTATGATGAAATTCCCTTCATTTATGCATTTATGTACAACCTTATGTGACTATCACAACTTCGTTTCTAGTCTTGATTTAAAGTCCACTTCTAACCGAGCTGACAAATCTGAACCACAAAACCAAAAAAACACACAAAGTTTTCATAAACCAAATAGAGGCCTTTTACAATTCAATCTGCCTCCTCAACCATAACCACCAATCCAACCAATTCTTAATCAAGTGGCACTTGTTAAAGCAGTGGTGACTTATACCTATGGGGACTTGAAGAGACAATTCACTCCCTTACTCGATACCCTCCATAATACAATGAATCAATTTCTTCAACAACAAATGATCACCTTTCCTATTGTTAAACCACTTGATACCACCAAGCCCTTACCACCCACCTTCAAACTCAATGCTTATTGTCACTTTAATTTTCAAAATGGACATGACACAGAACAATGTATGCATATAAAACATTTACTTCGAGACCTCATTGATTTGGTCCGTTTATCCATTGCAGGTGTTAATGACCAAGGCAATAATTTTGTTGCACCCCCTAACCAAAATTTATAAATTTTCACCAACGCAATGCCTAAACACAATATTTCCTTTATCAAGGCTAGTGAACCTTCAAACATCGATGTAATGAATGTTGATACAACTAGTGAACAACATGATACAACTCCTAATGTTACCCAAGTTAACCCTATGGATTAACTTGTGTGTGTGATATAAATCATCCCTCGTAAGGGCCCAACCACCAAAACTTTGGATATCACTTTTTCTTCTAAAGATATACTTCAAAAACTTCCTGATGGTCCTCTTTACATAGTTGACAGAATCTATGATAAGCCCACCAATGGGATATTAATAGATCCCACCTATAGTGAGAATGTGATCACAAAAGAGTTTTTAGTATTACATGAGCTATATCAAGAATAATATGATAAACCAACTGCATGGATTAAAACACATACTGGTTTTGTGTGCTCTACAATCGAATTGATCATGCTCCCATTCACTAGTAGAATTTGGCAAATAAATGACTACGTGACTAAAACTTTTAGTCACGTGACTAAAAATGACTAAATTCTACTAATTTTTTGCAATTCACAAGTAGAAATGGCTAAATAAATGACCGATTTGGTCATTGGGTAAAATCACAACTAAATAATTGGTCAAAAAATAAAAATGACTAAATAAATGACTATTACTCCTCTATTATTTTTTCTTTCAAATTTGATCATAATCTATAGAGCTTAAGCCCCTCTCATGGGAACCCTACCTAAGTGGGCCATTTGGTCGCCTAGGTTGCTTGGTGCACCAAAAATACCTATTGTGTGGAAGGAATTACCTCTCGGTGCAGTCTTAAGGCCTTCACATATTTTATGAATTTTTTTACATTTACATTCTTTAACTTTTATTACTCATTTTGTTAATGAATCATTAATGTTTTTAATTATTATTTGAAGCCAATTTGATTTTCTTGTTGTGTTAGCATGTCAAATGTATTAAAGAGCAATTGTGGTCAATTTCACTAATAAAATATGATTTAAACAATCCAATTGCATTTTAAGGGCTATCTTGCAAACTCTTTCATTTCAAAAGGTCAAGTAGCTATTTCTAGAAGCAATTAGATTCAATTTACATGGATTGTAGAAACGTAATGTCTATAAAAGTAATTATTTCTAGAAGCAGCGCCTTAAAAACTTAAGGTCAAGTAGTTATTTCTACAAGCAATTAGATTCAATTTGCATGTATTGTAGAAATGTAATGGTCGAGTCTATTGAAAACAAATATTTTTCCCTTAAAAAAAGAACATTTTTCCCTAAAAATGAATATTTTTCCTCAACAATGACTCTGATAGTTGCCCTGCCCAACCACCCACTCTATATAAAAATATATTAATTATTAATTATTAATTATAATAATTTTATATTTATATTTAATAATTTTATTATAGAATACAATATATAATAATAATATAACATATATACTATTAAATATAATAATAAATATAATTATAATATATATAATTTAATTTATATTACTATTATATTAAATATATATAATATATTAATTATATTTTGTATTATATAAAAAAATAATTATTATTAATTATTAACTATAATAATTTTATATATGTATTTAACATGCCAAAATGTGCTCATTATTAAGATCTTTTCCATAATTTTCATTTTAATAAACATACTCTAAAACCTTCATCGAAACACCCGCCAATATGGAGAAGTGAAAGTGTGGTGGTTGATTTAGGGTTGCAACCTCTTCCCATTTTTCCCCATCAGCAATGTTGATAGTAGAACACGATTTGTGTAGAATCTTGTGGTAAGTCACTTTTCATGGTTTTAGTTAGTTTTATTCTTCAAATTTGCATGCAGTCGGTCCATTTTTTATTGTGTTCTATTACTATTTTTTCTTGAAAATGTAAGATTAGGGTTAGTGAAGGGGAGCAGGAGCATAGTGCATGAGTTGTAGGCGCTATCGAGCAAGAGGCTTGTATAGGTCAAGGGTTTGGTGGTTAGGGTTTTGAATCCCAGGCATGGGGAATTCAGGGTAGTCGTGTTGTTTGATGTATATTTTTTGCTCTCATTTTGGGCAGAACCTAAGTTATGAAAGCCCGACTCCATGCCTTTTGTCGTGCTCAGCCATTTGAGGTAACCTTCTTCACTTGTGATGCTTATTTGTGGAATGCCCTAACTTTTCTCTCTCTCTTTTTTTTTGTTTCACAACTATGGACATCACTCAAATAGAGAACAATTTTTTTCACACCTATTCCCTAGATTATTTTCATTTTATCAGCTTCACATTACTTTTGAAGTTGTATATGCTTTGTTTTAGCAGTTAAAAGGAGCTAAAACAGAGCATATACAAGGATCATTCTATTGTTGTCTTACTCCTACAACCAGTTGAATTGTCAATTCTCACTCTCACACTCCCATTGCCTCTGTAGACTTCAACATATTTACAAATATCATAAACTAGCACTTGTACCAAAAGGAGGTACAATGATTACGCCGATTGTTTTATATTTTTGTCAGCCAAATTAAAATACATGTTTTTAGTTATATGTTGTATGAATCATGTTCAAAAATTTGTGTGTGTTCATAATTTAACATATAAATATTTTGTTATTTAAGTATATTTACTGAACTAATCTTAGAATTTTTTTTTTTCTTTTACACATGTATAGATGAGCATCCAGAAATGAATGAAATTCTACATTATAGTTCATGTTATGTCTCAACACTTGAAAAATAATTTTACGATATAGTGAAGTCCCAAATATGTATGTATTTCTTCTTTTTCCCTTTACAAAATATCATGCATGGCTGCACATATCAGATTCCCTCACAAACTAAACCTTATTGCTTTAACAATCATTTAAGCTACAATGATGTCCATTTCATTCCATATCCCTCTTGGCTAAACACCACCTCTCCTTCAATCATAGGATATTTCCTTGTAAGCAAATTTTCCAGTGCAATATCTTGTGCTTTCATTACTCCACATTAATCATAAGCAATTTTGCTAGCGTAATATCCTATGCTTTCAATACTCCACATTAATCATTCATAACTAATAAGTAAATAATACTTAATGGTAGAATATATATTGCTCATCGTCAGCTCATCTAGGCTATGTTGGTACAAAATTTTCCTTGAGAAATTAGGGGCAAGTTTGAAGGATATTGGCAAGCCACTCTCACCCATTGTAAAATTGTATGTCTCCTCATGATTGAATTTTGGCCTGCAGCTCATTTATCATATCCATGGTAGTACTATGACTGAGAGGCATAAATGCTGTAAAAACACAACTTTAATCTTCTCTAGAAATTGCTCCATCATTGAGCTCAAAGTCAAGCCTCCCATACTATGACCCACCAATATTACTAGCACCCAACAAATTAAAATCAGTTGGAATTAAAATTGAAAGTATTAAAAAATATGTATTAGAAATGTGGGACTCGTTAAAATAAGAGTTTTGCTAAACCAAATTTGTTTTAAAAAAATAGTAGTAGATAGTATTACCATGATCAGATAGCTTATTTCTGATCTCATATTTATTTATTTTTCCAAAAGTGAAATATTTTATAGTTTGAAAAGATGACTATATCACAAGCTAGTAGTTGAGATGAAAATAAGGCTTTAGAATGTGAAGGGTAAACTTCCATATGCACTGAAGTGGAAGTAGAAGATAAATCTCCTCATACTATGGATCTCAATGGCTTAACTAAAAATTCACCATGGCAAAAATGGATGTCCACTTCATCACTAACTTGTAGTGTGTTTGATTTTGGGTACCGAAGGGAAAAGTAGTGGAAGATTGTGAAACAAACAAGTTGGTTGGTGTCAAAACCCTCATAAGAGTAGATATTCACTATTACCTAAACATTTTTTTTACAAACACACATGATATAAAAAATAAGGATTGATGACATAAAATAAATAAACTACAGATCCTTAACAAGAAGCATACACTCTTCTAATTCAATGAGAAAAATAAGAATAAACTACTTGGCCTAATCAAGGTTGACGATTGGCAACAAATTTGGATGATAATTGAAAGTCAAAGAGGCACACAATCCACTAATTTGTCCAATTGAGAATATTGAAAAAGAGTCGAATGAGAAGAATGAGATTAATCAATAAACTACTTTCAAGAAAGCTCAAAATTAATTACTTTTAATTTCAGTAGGGCTTTTATCTTTGGGACTTCAGGGGCACATCTCCTACCAAAACTAGGCCCCAAGGGTCTTACAGGTGCTAGTAGAATGGATTGGTGAGTCAATAAAAGACTAAAATTAAGCTTTTGTGGACCATTCTGTACACTTGCAGGTATTGTTAGGGTGCTGAAGTAACCACTATTGTACATAAATATTATATTTTATAAACATATTCATCTAGCTATCATTCCCTTTTATTCATCTAGAATTGTCATCATTGTCATTAACAGTTTTATAAAATTTGAAGCATTCAATCCTTTTATTTCTCTTATATCTTTGACTCCTTGAGTTATTTTATTTTTCTATTATTCAAGTTGCAACAACACTTCATTATGTTTGTTACCAAGCCTTTTATTTCTCTTTTAGCTTCTATTCCTTGAGTTATTCTAGTTTTCTATTATTCAGGTTCCAACAACACTTCCTCATGTTTATCACTTCTTAGTAAATGAATCATAGACACACTAACCTTCACTTCTTTTAGTGGATAGTGATGAATATCTTAGTTCCTTTCATTTCTCAATTGATAACCAATTCTAAAGGAAATCTATGTGATCATTAGTTGTAGAAACAGAGACCAAAGAGTTACTATATTTCACAGAGAAGCCAAAAATTTATTTCAGTGATTACATAAACTACAGAGTTTGTATTTTTAATCCAGATATGTTAGAATGCAGAATCTTACACCTACTCATAAGAAACAAGGGTATTTCCAGTGTCTGTCTAGCTTTGAATTGTTGGAGTTTTCATCGCAGTCAGTTTAAAAAGATTTTATCAGATTGGATAAAGATCTCTTAACCCCATTGGTGGGAAAGAGAAAATACATAAAAGGGGTATGTGCAGGATCATCATGGAAAAAATAGGCCCTTAAGTGGCAAAAATAGAAAAAATCAGAAAGTTAGGTAAACTTGACGAAAAATTTGAATAAATAAATTATCTATATTATTCAAATTTGATATGTGTGAGAATAGAATCTGTAGAAAATTGAATGGGGTTTTAAAATAAATAGTTTTTTTAAAAACCTTATTTGGTGAAAATTTGAAATTTCAATGTAGTAGTAATTAAATTTCAAAGAAAAAATAAGAAGTGTTTGTCTGACCACCCTAACCACAATAAAATGATAATATTTTTTTATAATATTTTAGATATAAGTAGTGGACTCCTTAAGGTCCCTCGATGTATTTATTTTTTGTAATTTTTTTCCAAGGTAAATAATTAATTATGATTTTTATTACAACTTTTAAAAAAATATAAAAATTGTATGTCTAACCAATCTTTAACTTGGTCAAAGCTTCATGAAATTAATTTTTCTTTTGTAATCCCATAAAGGCATAATCGTGACATGTTTCAAATTCAAAAAATGTGACAGCATCTCGAAGTTGTAGATGTTTTTCTTAATCAACCTATCAATCAAGACTTTAGAAATTTTAATTCAATATGAATAATAATTATTTATCAAATTCAAAGTAAAACATAATTTATATTGGTAGAAAGCTAAGAATCTCCTTTAGAAACCCCTCTTTGTTTAATCAATTCCTTTGGATGTGAAAACTCACCAGCCCACATACCCTGGCCATGCCCATCATATTGCCACTTTTGTCCCATCATGATCCCGCGACATACCCAAAGACCTTATATTTTTGGAACAAATAAAGATCAGATGTCATTGAGTAAGTTTTCCACTCACATAAAACAATATAATACTTAAAACCAAAATAATAGAAAAAAGTAATCTCCTCGACTTTGATTTGAAGTTATATATGTTTGTAAAAATAAGATCTAAGTATAACATTTCCACAAGTACAATGTAAATGACAAGCACCCCATGGCTATGACTAGACACATGATTTAAGACTGTGTGACCAATCTTCCTACCCAGAGACCCATAACTCAATATCTACTCAAATTCCTAGAAGAAACCTAAAGTTTGATTGATGAAGACATAGTATTTTTGAACCTAGGAAGTCTCAATTGAATTTATCGAAAAACGGAATTTTTGTAAAACTGTAGCTCAACTTCAATGCTCTCTTGCTCTGCAGCTTATTGTCTACTTTTACTAGTGCAGTATAATTTGTATCATTCATTTAAGAATCAATAAAATACATGCATACTTCTATCCAATAAAAATTTGCTCATACATTGCACTGAAAAAAAAAATGTTGATGAATGATGAATCTTTCAAACTCATAAAATGTTTAAAACATGTTGTAGATGACAAAGGTTGTTGATTTCTTGGAAGCTTATTGAATGTATGCTAAGTTACCAGTTCACTCATATTAGCTCCCAGATCCATGTCCAGTTCATATCTAGTCTAGGTACCCAACCAAGTCCATTTGTGGGTACAGACAGGGCTCTGCAGAGCCCACCTAGATTGAACCAGGTTCATCTACAACATGCTTGGGAAAACTATCAAACTATCAAGTGGAAATCTGTTCACATTCTTTCTATTTAGCAAAGGCTTCACTTTCAATGAAGCTAAATATGTATTCTTCAATAGATGTTTCTTATTGTAAATGAAACCCATGTTAAGCAATTGATCTGCAAAGACATCCTTGGGTTTGGGATTTGCATGGTATCCTGGTCAATAAAAGCATGAAATTGCTGCACAAAACATTTTAATTAGTTTGAATGGTTGCATGAATGTTCCCTGTGGCAATTAATTGTGGAAAATTACATGGATTCCCCCTTTAGGATCAAATTTTGTAGTTATATAGTCAGAGTTTCACACCTTTTATCAATTCATAAATTGTGGATAAATGCATGCAATTTTTCCCAGCAATGAACAATAGTCAAGAATGACCTCATCTCCACATAGATTGTTAACTATATCCTACACTTTCCTAGATTGTTTTTGGATGTCTCATTAGGATTAGTTTCTAACTTCAAACAATCTTTAGGGTAGAATACCATTTGATTATGTATTACGATGTTAATTTCTTTTGCATTCAACATTTCATCACCTTTAATGGAGTTTTGCATGTAATATTAGAAAATGTAGTGTGGAATAATTGTGATACCAATTTCTTTTGTTTCCAAATAAAATGGGCATTTGAACATAAATTAATTATATTTTGTTTTGTATTTATCCCATCTTTATCAACATAAAATACTTATATTTCTTATGTTACCAAATAAAATGAGCATGTGAACATAAGGTACTTATATTTTGTTTTGTATTTATCCCATCTTTATCAAACTCCACTTCTTGGCCTTTGTTTCTTTCTCCTATTTTGTTTTTCCTATTTTGTAGATTATAAATATTCCTATTCTTGATAGTTTGAATAAATAATGCAATCAAGATTAAATATTTTTTATTATGCTTCAACAGTAGGAGTGGGTTCCTTGAATGAGAGAAAAAGTTATTCCTGCGCTATGACTACATGTTTACAAATTAATTTTTCTATTGTTCAAGGCCTTAAGTCTTTAGATTATTGGGATATTTTAATAATTTGATTGGATTATCCCAAGTTTGGATGGGTGATTATAGAGGGTAATTCATAGGATGTGCTGATTTCAAAATAGCTATTGGTTCTCATTTTATGTATCAGTGTCTTTTCAATGCATCAAATACTAGTTTTCAGAATTAAAAAAAAAGAGTCTACCGGGAAATCTCACATTATATCTTTAGTTTTGAAATGGACTTACAAAAAGTGGAACACGCATCTAAGCAACATCATTGAAGAATGGGGTTGTTGCGAAAAATCAAATCTAGAAGCTCTAAGACTTTATAGTAGGTGATCTGTTATATCTGATTGTTTGTTTGCAATTTCTATGCATTTAATTCTTGCATGGTGCTTTTTGTCTAACTACGTTGCCTTGAATCTTACTCTACCTTTGCAGACAAGGCATAGTGATTTTCACAACCTTGGGGTGTAGAAGTCTGTGGGAAAAATCTTACAAAATGAAGGTGTCCTTGGGTTTTACAAGTATGATGCCAATCTCCTTGAGAAGCTCCATTTTGTGATATTTTCTTAAGATTTATTGTCACTTCCAAATCACCTTTTTAAATTTTTTCTTCATGGAGTGTATTCTAATCTTCATTTTCATCTATTTTTCCAGAAGAAATGGAGCTAGTGTTCTTAGAATCGTTCCTTATGCGACATTGCATTTTATGACATATGAGCAATACCACTGCTGGATTATAAATAATTGTCTTGCTATGGGAACAGGTCTTGTTATGGATCTTTTAGCTGGATCAGTTGCTAGAGGTACAACAATTTTGTGTACCTATCCTCTGGATTTAGTTCGGACCAAGTTGGCTTACCAGGTAGACCATCCTTCATCTAGAATTGGTCTTTGAGAGGCATAATATTTTAAAACCTATTTTGAGTAGAATTGCTTCCATCTCAAGTCCAAGCATGTTTATTCTAATTTGGGACAGACTTGTTTTTCTAAAGGGTTAAATATTTGTCATCCTTACATCATGATGTAGCTGTTGATGAATGGGTTATTGAAAATTATAACTGCCATGATGAGGATGTGACTATGGTTTGATTTTAGGATATACCATAGTAATTACACCAAGAGATGTTCTACAATGGGAGTTGGGAGAAGGGTGAAGGTTGAACTATGTCATTTTGTGAGGTGGATAAACTTTTGAGCTGGTATTTTATTATGAGCTGACATTTACTCATTTTGATAGATTACTTGTGGGTTTTATTGGGGCCCACTCCCTAAGAGAGAATGATAAAACAAGGTTAATAGCCATAGTACACTATAAAACTAGATAAGCTTTAAATCCTTATCAAATAATATCCATCCTTATCAAATAATATCCTAGCTTTCAACAACCTATTGAAGGATCATTTGAGAAGAGGCTTACTTCCTTAAATGGGATTTCATATTATAGACCCTCGTCCAACCTCCCTTTTTATGGGATAGGTCTTCCAAATCCTTGACCTCATCCTCCTCTTCATAGGAGAGAGCCTCATCAGCGATATCCAAAGTAGAAGCCTTTGAATTGGACATTTGCAGAGCAGAAAACTCCTTAGAATAGAGCTCACTTGAAATCCCTAAAATATTTGTTTCTGCTGAATCAACAATTGGAACTTTAACCTTTAGTTGTAAAGCATGCTTAATGGGTAGAGCTTTAATAAAAGTGGTGTCCACCTAGCCATCATCATTCTTTGTCTTATTTTTTTCCAAGAAATCTTCTAAAGAAGGGGACCTCCCCTCACAAGGAATCCCCAAAGGTTTTGATGCTTTAGCTAAAAGAGGCTTTTCTAGATGGCCATCAACAATTTGATGAAATGGTTTTGCATTCTGCCACCAGGGTGCCTTACTAGGGGTATTTTTTCCCCTTGGAAACAAATATGATAAATAGCCAACATCAAAACAATTTCTACATCTAAAAGCAAGCCTCTAATAGTCAAGTATCTGCTTCCAAATATTGTCTCCCACTTTCAACCATAATCAATTTCTACCAAATATTGTCTCCCACTGGAAGACATAATCAATTTCTACCAGCATATGAGCAAAAGTAGGGTGAGAACTCCAAAGTTTCAAAAGAAATAGAGATGAACTTACCAAGGTTATTTCCAATGCTTTTAAGAGAAGATTCTATCCAGAAATATATAGATAGATAGGCAAGCCAACCCAAATTGGAGAAACTAAGTAACTTTCTGTCAACAGATTATAATCTGGGTACCAAGGTTTAACAAAGAGCAAAGTGCTGCCTCAGATCCATGGGCCCTTGGCAAGGATGAACTCTCTATCGGCCTCCTTTTCATAATCAATATTGAAAAATCCCTAAGCATAGGGCAACATAACAATGGAATCCATAAGAAAAAGGTTTCCAAGTATAGGCCACCCATTTATGCAAATCTGGTATACTGGGTCAAAGATTATTAAACCTACAAATCAATCCCATCTTTGCATAATGATTTGCTTTCCAGCAATGAAATTTTCTCTGAAGCTTTTACCTACTTCCTTTTAGAACCCTGCCATCCTGTATATGAATTTTCACCATTAATTCTAACAAAATACTTGTACATTCCTTCCTTTGCAGATTTGGATTCCAAAGGGTGCCCTTGTAATGCATTCAATTTTCTTTTTCCTAATGCAAAAGTAAGGCAACCATCCTTCAGTGCTTCTCTTGCACCATCAACAACCCATTCAAGTTTCTACAAAGTGAGCAGTGCTCCATTTCAACAGATGATCGGATCTTATCTCTCTATGACTACTATTATGAGCTGACATTTATTTAAACATATTTTTAATGGAAATTTATTATAAGAAAAAGTTTCATTTTACTATATTTACAATTATGAGTTGAGCATAACCAAAACAAAATAACTAATTTCTTATAACCTTCTGCTAACATTCAAAAAAATAAATACAAAAACAAAATTACATTCACATGTCATACAAAAACAAATTTGAGAATAGTTTGTAATTAAAATTAATTATGGAGAGAAAAAAAAAGTAGAAAAGTTCATATTCACACTACTCTTTTAACCATATCCAAAAGTTAAAAGTTCACACCTCTTGGCGTTTCACAGATTTTTGTATTTAAGATATGTGAACTATTCTTAGTGATAGGCTTAGAACAACCATCCATTATTTTAGGCACAACATCAAAGTTTTTTAATAACAGTTGTGTTTTCTTCACAAATTGCAGCATACTTACCTGCATACTTGATCACTTTTGTGGATGTTTTGCTTTTGACAAATTTTATCTCAACTTTATGTTGTGAGTTGCCATATGCCTTTGATTGTTTGACAGCTCCCAAATAAATTCAATTATTGTTTAAGCACTTTTCCTATCATTCTTGGATAAATTTTTAGCAAACTATTTTAATTTTTTAATTGAGTTCCTTCAAGTTTCTATCATGCATGGACAATTCTTTATTTTGATTTTTTTTTGCGAGATCTTTTCATCTTGTTTTTCCAATTTTAGTCTTAACAATAAATTTTCATTCTAAATAGAAACTCTGCAATCATTTGCTTAAGAAAATACCTTCAATTGTGTCCCAAATTAAATCCCCTCAATATTAGATTGAGGATATGCAACCCTTAACTTGCATAATCTCTAAGTGTAAGATAAAACTATATCATAGAGCTTTGAATTAATAAGTTCTTTTATATACATTCTGCCATTTATTTAGTGTCTTCATTTACCCAAAAAAATAGGCATGGAGTTACTAAATAGTAAATTCAAAACTAGTCATTTTTCATTCTTTGTGGATTAGGTTTGGAAAGGCTTTCCAAAGATTGCTTACAACACCCGGAATATTTTCTCTAATGGGATCATTCCTAATTCCACTTTCTTAACTTTGGAATATTTTTATTTTTGGTTACGAAAATCTAGGAACATTACCTGGGTAAGATTGGTTCCATCGTGAAGAAGCCCTAGTCTTTGATAGTTTATTACACATGCATGTACACCAAGTTTTGGGTTTCCACGTTGGGACTTGGGATTTTGGACTTAAACCTAAGTTGTCGGTTCTGGTATGGGTTCAGATACGAGTATGAATGCGGGTATGCCAGTACGACAATTTTTTTCTTCTTTGGGTACAGGTAGGGGAGTATATATATATAAACATAATGTCATAAGCATGTTCAAAATTATAAATTTAATTATAAGAATAGTGATATTCATCAAACATAAATGATAAAATATTAAACATGGGGCATTTATTTAGGAGAAATACTCTCTTAAATAGGGCATTTATGGTTTTCACTCCCTTATAAATCTCCTCAATCAACTTAAGGACTATACATACTGATTCTGACATTAACCTATAGGCTCCACTTCCATAATAGGGTATTGGAAAATTGAATAAGATGATATAGTCCTGTATGTTATTCAAATGTGTGCATATTATCTATGATTGAAGAACTCTTGAAATCCAATAGTGTAACCCTTGTCTACTGACAATGTAATAGATTCCATTTATTCCTTGTGGCCTCTGTAGAGCCCAAGACAAACCTACAGTGGACTAGGCACTATTTTTTCTAACTACTTTAAAAAAAAAATTGCATTTTTCAGCAAATGGTACCATTATAGTTAGGATGCAAAGGAGAATGATGTAGTAAATCCATTATCCCTAGCTTCTCCTCCTGCTTAATTCTCCATCCAATGATAGCCAATGAGCATGTGCATAAAAAATGATTGTATTTTAGTCTTGGTGTTATTATTGTTGCTACTGTTGTTGTTTTAAGATTATATTCCATTCTTTCATTTTATTTATTTTTTTAGTGTTGGGATTTGT